>JABJVR010008068.1:0-10944 GCA_025773905.1 Chitala chitala | reverse complement strand
CACAGGCCTGTCTCAACTTTAGCACAAGCCTGCCCACACCTTACCACAGGCCTGCCCACACCTTACCATAGGCCTGTCTTAACCTTAGCACAGGCCTGTCTTAACCTTAGCACAGGCCTGTCTCAACCTTAGCACAGGCCTGTCTCAACCTTAGCACAGGCCTGTCTCAACGTTAATACAGGTCTGTTTCAACCTTAGCACTGGCCTGCCTTCACCTTAGTACAGGTTTGCCCAACCTTACTGCAGGTTTGCCAGCATGGTCCACTCACACTCTAAGCGCTCTCTTAGAGGTGGGGGAGTCTGCCGCCCCTGTCACTGGGGATTATAGGAGCATTTGTTCACAGAATAGATGCATGTGAGGGGCCCCTCAGATAACAGGGGAGGCACAGTGGGGGGAGGTGTTCGGCAAGCCCCGCATCCACCCCCTGGTCCAGCACAGCCTGGCTCGCTCGATAATGGGATAAGAAAGCCACGGTCACCAGCAAGGACGGGGTCAAGCTGAGGCACTGCCAGTTCCAGTTAAGCACAACTCTGGTTATGGGTGTTGGGCAGGTGCACTGTCACGCCAACCACACCACATCCAGTCTGAGTGTCGCCATCAGACCCCCCTCCCACCCCCTCATCTTTTAGCACCCCCTCCCATCAGCACCTCACCACTTGCTTGGTCTCCTTTTCCCCCTGGTCTGGTAGGGTGAATTTCTTGGATTTTCCAGTTTTTTTTTTATTGAAATTATCTATTCCTGGAAGAACATGTGATGTCTTAAAAATAAGATTGAAATAAAATAAATACAGGTGTCTGTTTCTGCAGTGGCTGAGAATGAAGTATTATTTCACACGGAATTAATTCATGAAACTTCACTCAGGTAAATCTTACTAATTGTCTCTGCAGTGACTAGAAGAGTGAAATCTTTTTTACACAGCATTAACTCATAAAATTGTTTGGGCAGGAATAACACTTGAAATTTTCTGTTCTAGAAATGTTAGAGTGACAAAGGAGGTTTTTTCATTTGTACCAGTGTGTGATTACGGTAGCAGAACTGCCAAAAATAACAATACTAATGAAAACTACAAGAAACATTCAGAACATTCATTTTTTCCAGGTGAGCTGTCTTCAGAATATTTGGTTTGCCAGGTGAGCTGTCTTCAGAACATTTGGTTTGCCAGATGAACTCTCTTCAGAACATTGAGTCAGCTAGGAGAGCTGTCTGCAGAACATTCAGTTTTTTTTTTTTTTGGCTTTTGCATTACTGTGCTGGATGCAAGACTGTTAAATGGTGTCACCAGACAAGCACACAGCAGTTATATGAAGGATGCTGCACTTGGTGAGGAGGAAAACCACAGTGGCTAGATAAACTTGTGCCCTTATCTCCCATGTCTGTAAACACGACTTGGGAACCTCAACCTACGTAAACGCGGGCAGGTAGGCGCCTCATGCTGCTGATGTAAGGAAGATACGAGAGTAGATTGCTGCACCAGGTGGACAGTGACAGAGGCCCGACCGCAGAGGCCTTGGCGTGCCCTATGCACACGTCAACATGTTCTGCCACAGTCTGTTCGCTTTGCATGCGATCTCTTGCAGGGGTGTATAAATAGATGGGCAAAAACACACATTCGTGTACTGTGTGATCATGAGCAGAGATAACTTTACAGAAAATGTCAGTTTACTGTATTTGTCCAAGTTGCTCTACAGTAGAAATGCAAAAGAGAAGTGTGTTTGCTTTCCATTAGTTGTACAATGAGTATACAAATAGGACACCCATCACAGAAAGTCCCTTTATGTCACATTTTTTCACATGTTCACTACGTTTGCATTACATTACATCTGAATGTTTGCAGCTTGTACTCTGCCTTTCAGCCACTGTCTGGGTTCATTAAATGACACATTAAATTTTGATTTTAATCAAAATGATTTTTTTCTGTAGAAAAAAAGTGCACAAACGATGGTCTTCAGCAAAACAGGGTGATGTAACAGGATGTTTTGGTAATATAAAATATAATCCCACTCTGCAGACAGCTGTTGTTCCCTTGATCTGCACTTGCGTAAACTGTATGGACTGATAAGGATTTAAGCATCACTGACTTATTCTATCTTGATTTAAGGGTATTTAGCAAAAGAATCAAGGGTGAGGTGTCTGAATATATTTTGCAAAGTGCAGGAAATGATTCTACATTAGTGTTCAGTGTATTACATTCTCAGAATCATTAGCATGTGGATATGTCTTGCTCTGGACTGTGGTAATCTGGACTGAAAGGGTAGTCATAACTTTTTTATCAGTGCTGTAGGCAGTTCAGCTGTGTTCATCTGCACAGTGACCAAAACCCGGCGTTTCATGTAGCAGCGTGGGACAGGGCGGGCCCTGGTCTATGTGCTCATTACATCTGCAGAGAACCACTCTGTGTCATAGTGCTTTAAATTCTCCTGAAACTTGACTCAGAACAGGCCCATTGTCTTCTCAGAAGAACCAGGAACGAGACAGTGATCCCTCCACAGGCAGGCTCTGGAGCTTGCTCCTCGACATTGACCAGCATTCACTATGGCAGTTGCAGAGTTACAAGGGCCCTGTGCTTAGCATAGCAGGATGTGCAGGGTGCTGACTCGCTTTGTCAAAATGGTACGTTCCTCATTTCCGTTTTCACCACATCCGAGGGCAATTCTGCACGTGTCGTCCACCTACCACCTAAGAAGGCCTGATTCCTACATGCACCCATCTGACTGCCACCAACCTAAATGGTAACCTCCGCTACCCAGTAGGGCTTTCACTGCTCACAGACTGCATGAACTGATTGCTCTTGGCTTCCAGTAAGTCAAGCACAGTGAAGTCAGCTGAGTTACCAGAAAAAAAAAAGCTCAACTCGGCAGCAGTAAAGGACTCTGTGTACCGATCAGTATCAGGCTTTCTCTGATTCGGAGTGTGGTTAGCCAGGCAAGTTCATGGTTTAGGTGGCAGCTGAGACACAGTCAGAGCATCATTGCCACATCAGTGCAGTGAGTACTCCATGACCTGCATTCAAACTCTGCTGCAGATTATTCGTTTCTTTATTTACTGTTTCTAACAAGATGGGGGAAGTTGCTCTTGTCAGCTATTTGCATAGTGCAAGTGTTCTTTTCACAAGTACAGTTTCTTGAATTTTGTTAATTCCACCTCTCCACGCACACACCCCAGTCACCCTTTTGTTTGCGCTTCTGTGTCACTTCAAAGCTGGAGTGTGCGGATGTGCTCAACTGAAAAGAGGATACAGAGAAATAGTTGCGTTAAAGTGGTTTAGGTAAGGAAGTTTGGAGTGTGCTTCCCACTGACCCGCCACTCACAGCCCACCCTGGACCCCCAACCCTCGCAGCCCACCCCAGACACCCTCCTTGGCATTGCAGGAGCCACATCACACAGTTCCTGTTATCCACCGCCCAAGAAAAGCTCCATTGTGCCCCTCCACTCTGATATCGATTTTTACAGCTCTCACGCCACAATAGACAAAAGATGGTTGGAGGGCCCCTTTCACAGCAAACCTCTTTTACAGTGAGCCTGAGTGAAAGAATTAGGCAGACTCACTCAGAGCGGGAGGAAGCCTTTTCTCCACACAGCCCCGTGTCCCAGCTGCACAAGAGGACAGACCCAATAATCAAGCACATCACTTTGATGTGCTACTAGCTGGGATCCTCAGCATCCGCACTCCAATCAGGTGAAAGGGTATGTGCTCTGAGGGCTTTTGAAGAGGGGGGTCCAGTGTGTGATGAGGGGTGAATGTTTTACCGGAGTGGCATTAGCATGCTCAGAATTGTGTATAAGAACAAGAACTGTTGGAGATATGGGGAGAAGTCAATGATGTTTACGTCACCCACTGGGGCAGGTTCTGAAGTAGTAGGTGTAAGGCAAGTTCTCACATCTTCTGTAACAGGCAGATGTTCCAGTTGATCACTATGCATAATTTTAAACCATGCCCTTTATAATATAAAAATGTGTGCGTGAGAGACAACAGGAGACAGTGTAACACTAATGTGAAACTATGATGCTAGCTATTGTGGTGTCTGCATGTGTTAGTGAATCAACAGGATTTCCATCACACTCACTGGAATTCAGATTCCCTTCCTGTATTTACAAATGTACTTGGGCATGGTGCTGTCACTTACCTGTTACCAATGCCAGAAAATTGTTCAGGTTGATCGTTAAAATACCTCCTAAAAAGTCAATTAAAACACATCTCATTTGAAGCTGATAATTAATTCAGCATTGACCACAAGAAATAATATCTACATCATGTAACAACTAAATTCCAAAGAAATGCTTTTTGTTTTTTGCCTCAAAGGAAAACCAAGCATTGTCATTTTAACCTTATTAAATTCAAGATGGCTATCTGTATCATGACAAACTTACAGAACATGCTTGGAAACACCTTTAAGAAAAGAGAAAGTGACTCAGTACACCTCTTTTAGGGGACATGTAATGTTAACGTATGCCTGTTGTTTAGTGTGAAACTAAAGAAAAGCAATTACACAGTTTCATTGTTCTAATAATGGAAAGTCTGAGCTCAGGAGTGACAGCCCCTCCTATGGTCGGTCTTTTCCCCTCCAAAACTTTTATGAGTTTAAGAATGTCCAAATGCCACACCCCCACCCCCCACTGAGCAGGGCACTTTTCGGACAGAGCCCAGGGCCCGTTGGGCAATAGGTCTAGGCAGACCAGTTCCATAAAAAGATGGTACAACCAGCCCCATAAAACAGTGAGACAATAGTACAACACAAATGGTCCCAACTAGGCCCAAAGGGGAGGAGAGGAGAACAAGAGCAGGAAAAGAAAGACACAGGAAAGCGCAGAGCACCTCCCCCACCAGCCCAATGCCATCGTTTGTCATTTACATTATAAGGGCAACAAGGCAGGAGATTTAGGCGGGAAGAGACTATTGGGGCTGTAAACACCATAATTCTATCTCCATGGCAGCCCAGGTGGTATTCCAGGGCATCTGCCAAGGCACCAACGCCAAGTGCTCGGACCCCACAGACCGTCCGCTCGGACTAGCCAGCCTTCTGCCTTCTGCAGCAGATGTGATCACAAGAGCCTGTTTCATAAGTAGCCTGTCAGGTTTGGCAGACGGGTAGAGATGCTGGGAAATCTCGAGTGCTAACTCCTGAAAACAGGCAAAGAGGAGAGGAACTCGTGTGGTGTAAAAACACAGAAGGGTCCTTTTAAAGCTCTTCAGTGCAATTACACGTTCACTCAGCATTCATTTCTACAGGAAGTTAAACCTACAACGTCAACAGCGAAAGCCCTTCTCATCAAACACAATAAAGGGTTTTATATTTTGAAAATTTATCTTCACAAAATTAGCTGACTACACATAAAGAGCTGTTGATGGAGAGCAGACCTACATTTTAACTAATTCTGAACGCAGCTGTACACTAGACTAAAGATATTTGCCAAACTGTCTTATTGAGATGACAGTACACTGTATCTGCAAGAGATCTCTACTGAAAACCAGCTGCTTGGAAACATCTCAGACCGTGATGCCCACGTTTGTGGCCTGTGTATTAGTACGTGTGGGCTGTAGTTACAAATATAGATTTACTCATTGTAGAGTTAATTTTAGCCATGAAGTGGAGTGCAGGGGACTTTCTTACCCGTCAGGTCCAAATTTCAACATCACCCCTGTCAATCTGTCAACATGCTTGTGCCTGCATTTGTGTCGTCATGGATGCGTTCCCTGACCTGTATTTTCTGTGAAGTTATTACTGTAAATTAGTCATAGAAAGTCTGTCTGTCATTCATGGGTATCTTTGTACCATTGTGCCTGATGAATGGGTAACTATGCCCAGGTCCTTCTTTTGTACGCCCCAAAGATGCTCTTGACTGAATTGTCACAAAACTGAAGAACCCCCCCCTTACACCACTCCCTCTCTATAACCCCTGCACACACACATCTCACTTCATTCTGCACAATATGAGGACTTCACGGAGGGTGGCAGCGAGGGCAGCATTCAGAATAATCTTCAGTTGTGGACTCAGAAAAAAATTGAACAGAATCCCTTTCACTGGAAATGTAAATTGGATTTAGGGAATGCTGTTCGTTACAGCTCTGGTATTTTGCCCCCTTTGGTAAGAAAGAGGGACAAGTGGAAGAGAAAGAAGCCTTGGGGGATCAAAAAATCTCTTCGGTGCCCCCCCTGAATAGGAGACAAAGAACCAAGAGCTGCACCCAAACGGCATTGGGTAGCTCTCACTGAATTTGTCCTCGTTTGAGGCGAAGTTCGCACAAGATGACAGAATGCAGATGTCTCTATTAGGCCTTGTGAATGCAGGGCTCAGAGTCTGTGCATGAAAGAGGCCACAGAGTGACAGACCCCCCCTTCCCGTCCCCCCATCCCCATCCAACACTGCCTCTACAAGCCCTTGCACCCAGTTGTGCCAGGTCAACATGGCTATCCATTAGGGGATACCTTGATGACAGCATTCTCTCTGGCTGCACTAAATCTGATCAAAGAAACTGGAGAGACAACAAGGGGGATGTTGGGCGGGTGGCAGTCCTTTGCTGCGAGTCATAACTCATCTCTACAGCCCTCTCAAAAAGAGAAGCAAACACATATCATCTGCCAGTATTTGTTGGTTGGAACCATTGTCATGAAGCAACATGTGCGGAAGCGGCGAGCTAAAGAAGCACGGACTATTGACAGGCAGCTCGTGTGTCACTGTCATTGCTGTGTTCGTCCGTGCCTTCACCATTTCTCTTCTGATTTCAGGAAACGCATGTGTGTGTACAACTGAGCCATCGCATTATCTTGTGAATTGGTCAACAGTGTGACATGTATAAACCACGTATGTAACTCAGTTTGTGGCAAAAACCACACAGTCCTGTTTGTTTAAACCCAGCACAGTGACACTGCTGGAAACTGCTGTCTCTACAGCATCAAACTGCAAGTGATGGACAATAACAGTGTAGGAATCTCCACACCCCACAAAAAAAAAACGTCACAGCCTGGCAATGTAAATGAGAACGTCCCACATGAGGGCAATGTGGCATACCCATCAGCTGGGCAAAGTCCATTGCTGGTTTCACATAATTTATTACTGATAATCTTGTCCGACTCCACGTTATGTCAGGTAAGGTGGCCAGAGATTAGGGCTAATCGGGGCCTGTAAAACCAACTGTCAGTCATTAGGTTTTCTAAACCTGTCTGAAAAAGTGTGTGTCTGGCTCCTGCTGTTTTCAGAGCCAGGCACTGAGAGTGGAGCTTGGCCTGTCACTCCAAGTTAAATTCCGTAGGGGTCTGATTTTTTTTCTTTGTGCTTGAAAGAGAAGTCATACGTTCCTCTGACATTATCGTGCAAAAGCCGGAAAATTTGCCAGGTGAAAAGTTCATCTTTGCATATACCAAGCATGGTTAAAAGGCTACCACCTAAGCCTTCTGACAGCTGTGGTCTGATCTACAGCATATGAGGCAGTTTGTTTATGGTTCAGCAGTTGATCTCAGTGTGAACAGTGCCATTGCTTTTCTTTACTTTCACACTAAATAACAGGCATGCATGTTAACATTGTGTGTTTAAGGCATGCAGATGAACAGGCCTGAGAGAGGTGGGGACACGTCCCGCAGCAGCAGCATGTACAATAAGAACACCTTTGCCACTCTCCCTGGCGTCCTGGTTTCTGACACCTGAACACCACTCTCAGTACCTCAGTGAACAGCTGAACAGCCCAGCTCTCAGTCGCTCGAAATGCCACTGACCTATCACTACACTCATTGCAGGTCACATGTTCTGACTACCCTATCAGATTACATGTTAAACAAACAAAGATCATCCATTAAAAAGTTGTACAGGTACAAGTTTCATATTCAGTAAGTTGCTCTATTATTTTCCCGTCATCAAGCCATACAGAGAGTAACTGCTTAGCAGACATATGAGCTACTTATATTCTCACACCAATTCACTTTAAATAGTTGAAATGAAGATTTTTTTGCAGGTATTGGGACACTTAGCTGTTAACTTTTCAACTTGGCACTTTGTAGTACTATGGTTTTTACCAATTTGTAGATGATAACATTACTTATTTGCTTAGCAGAGCATGATGGTGACATACATAGGAACTGTGCAGATTCTATAGGAAGTGCATAGAAATCACAGATATGACCACATAGTAAACACATTGGGTCAAGGCTGCATGTAAAACAAGCTTCTTTTGTGTGTAAGGTTCAATTTCCTGACACTCACAGCTTTTCTGTATAAAGGAAAAGCAGATGAGTACATCTGGCAATCTGAAGCCAGAGAACGATAAAAATGAGAAGTTGGTCCCTCGTCTACAGTCACGCGCTTCCTTCCTCCCGCCTTTGTGTTCCACGTCTGTGAAAAACATTAGCTCAGCGCATCAGTGTTAAAGGTTTCTCAGTGTTGTGCCCTGAGCATGCAGCTGCACTCGGGTTGCATGCACACAACTGCATGCTTTGCATGCATGTCTAATCCTGCCAATGGTCAGCAAAGGCATGGCTAGAGTGAAATGGCAGAAGAGAATGTCAGGAAACACAAATTTACTGCCTGGTAACAAAACCCAACAAAATCACACGTTTCAACTGATCACTAGCTTCTGTTTGGATCACCCCTGCAGGACATCCACTGACTTGGGACAGGAATCGGTGTTTCCTGTGACACTGCCGGACAGGTCAGCCATCATTTCCCATGCCATAATTCCCCTCCCCAAACACAGACACACAAGCACACAGACCCACCAAACAGAGGGGAGCAAAGAGCAACTCTCTCTCTAAAGTTTAACCACGTGGTTCCTCTCATTGTCATGCCACATGCTAAACAGGAAGTGTAAAAAAAAAAGCGATAAAAGGCTGAGAAGGAAAAACAACATCTAGAATGTGCTCAGAACATGTGAGTAAAGCGTATAAAAACTAGAAGACTTCCCATTATTCACCAAGTATTAACCAGCAAAAAGCACCAGTGCACAGTCCATGAGAAAAAAGCACCATGAAAGACGACACTAAGCAAGAATGAGTCAAGCATGAGATTAATGGGGTCTGTGAAGCCACCAAATCTTGCCTTTACACAGAACCAAGGAGACCCACAGGCATTAGTCAAAGCCTGTCTTATGTGACTGTTTACAGGAAACATATGGTGCTTACGGAAAACAAGGTGTCATGATAAATCCAGGGTTCGTCTAGTACCCTTTGAGACTTACTGACACTGAGTAGTCACATTGCATGCGATGCTGGTTTTTGTAGGAGCTGTGCTCCTACGGCCAGGAATCAGCATGTAAACTGGTTGACGCATTAGCTTGTGTAACAGGTACAAACATAAACTACAACTTTATGCACCTGGGAAAATTTTAATTGAATCAAATTACCATATGACCTACCAATTAAAAAAAAAATCAGATTCATGTATAAAATTATATTAAAAGTAATGGTAGTCATGGTTACCATAGCACTTTGCTCTGTTCTCAGCACTCGCTGTCAGAGCTTGTTAAGATAATGGTGGTGTAGAGGAAGCTCACTGCTTTGGGAAACACCCTCCTCTCGCAACACCTCGTCTGCCCCTCGCTAACATTTCTGCGTCAGCCGTGACTTCTGGACCAGAGGGAAGGCCATGCCAACCAGTCTCTGCTGTCTGAGGACCAAGGAGGTTCACCCGGGTTCAAGGAGGTTCACCCACTGTCAGACATGAATGTCCCCTTAACAAAAGGGGGTGGAAAACAGTCTCTGTCTGCCACTCCTCTGCTTGCTAATCAGGTTTCAACACCTTGAGTTCAAATTAGATTAGTGTTGACTACCATTATGTTTTGCCCTCATGTTGAGGATGACAAAAAGGTTATATAACATGGCTATACACCATACTGTGAAATGAATGGAATATAAGTGAACTAGACACTAAGAAACTATGTTACATTAAAAAGCTAAATTTGTAGCCTGTTTAAAGTGAGGCATGTTAAACAGGAAATCTCCCATACCTGCCATATGTATCACAGTAATAAGAAAAGGAACACACAAGTATACAAAATAAATGTGTCTGGAAAATCCCTGCCTAAAGTTCACACACCCAGTTAACCAAATTCCAGTTCAGGTGCTCATAAATTTAGAAACCAATTGTCAGGACTGACATTGGTTATATAAGTACACACACCTGACTCTTTGGCTCACAGGACATAAATAGTGCCTGCTCAGTATGACTCAGGGCTGATTCACATGTTGAAATAAAAACACTTTACTTTTTTTAAAAAACATCATCATAGGGAACAGGTAAAAAACCATCGCCTAAAAGGAAATTTCTTTATTCTTTGACCATTTATAGATGGCAGTGACCTACAATTTAACATGTGAAACTTCTGTGTGATTTACATTGGTTTCTTTTTCAAATACCATGATGCAGTAGAGATTATCATTACCCTATATTCAATAAAACACACAAATGGGTGACAAATAAAAGGAAAAACCTGAAAAAATGAGTGGAGAAACAAAATGAATGCAGATGCTTCCACACAGGTTCACTGCATGGTATAATTTACCAATTCTCATCCAGCCAGTGTTCTGTGGTTTGTATAAAAATGCTGAGCAGACCCAGTTGATTCTCATTTTGGGTAAAGATGGCAAGATCTAAGCTACTTTGATAGGTAGTGTTTCAATAGGAACAGTAACTAAAGTGACATCTGAATTTAGATCTATGGGGAAGACATCAGTAAATAGGGTGGGACGTTGTGGTCGACAGCTCAGATTTAATGACCGTGCATTAGTATGTTATGTACGTAAAAAGAAGAAATCTTCCTCAGGTGAAGATTGAGAATGTCAATGCGGGGCATGATCAGACTGTCAAGAACAATCTGTTGGCAATTACTTTATGTTGGTTTTTCCTTTAATTTATTACCCGTCTATACACTCACCGGCCATTTTATTAGGTACACCTGTTCAATTGCTTGGTAACACAAATTGCTAATCAGCCAATCACATGGCAGAAACTCAATGCA
>JABJVR010008067.1:0-10945 GCA_025773905.1 Chitala chitala | reverse complement strand
CGCTCTTACAGTATTCATTACAGCCAGTACAGGGGTACACAGGCACGTACAGTCGCTCCTACAGTACACATTGCACCCTACCACAGAGAGGAGTGTTGGAAAGCAAAACCAAAGAAATTGGTATTCAGCTGAAATTTAAAGTCTGAGACACATTCAGTATCCTATACACAGACAAGCTGACTGTTCATAATCAATAATGACCTGGATGAGTAAGCACCTTCACAGGCAGGTTTCAGCAAATGTCAGTCTGTCATTGTGTTGAAGACCATTTTTAAATTGTTGCTATCCCCCCTCTGCATTTACAAATTCTAGAATGCTTAAAAAAAAAACAAGCACAATGTGTCAGGAAAAAATTACAAGTGTAAAATATAGTTAATGTAATACTACTGTGCATCTCTTAGTGTGACTCTCACACTTTCACAAAGTAAGATTACAGGCAGAGAGGAGTCTATATGCAGAAGGGTTTTATTAAGAATAGGAACAGAGAGGCTGGAAAACAAACAATACACAGGCGGGCAGTAACAAAAGACAAGGAACATTCTAACACAAAAAAAAAACCCACACACACACAACCACCACACAGAACACATGGATAAGGACCTACAATTACCAGCAAGGGACTGAAAGAGAAACAGACTTTAAAGAGACAAACAGGCACAAGAACAGCTGAAGCAAGAGAACCTATTAACAGGACAGACACAAAGACAAGAAACACAAACTACATTAGAATGGAAACAGAGCTTTCAAGAGTAGACAGGGTAGAAATACATAAAACAAAACAGGGCACAAAAGATAGAAATACACAAACTGAGCTGGCTGTGTGGGAAAAGGATCTGACAGCAAGACTAGCACCAGTACTAGTACAATCAGAGGCAGGACAGACCACAACAGTTTGGTAGGTAAGATTTCCAAAAGCTGGCTGTATGACCTGTCTGAAAGTTGACCAGGCAAACTGCTGGGCAAGTGACTGGATCAGCAACAGCTGCAGGTCTGATGGCATATGGGCAGAAAGATGCTGGACTGGCAGTGAGGCCAGTAGACCATAGGCAAGACCAGCTAGAGAAGGGGCAAGGGAGACAAAACAGGTTACAGAGGTGACCAAGCCACGAGCAAGGGTGAGTATGCCACAAGTGAGGGATAGAGAGCTGCCTGACTCCGTGGGTGACCGAGCAGACCTCAGGGGTGACCAAGCAAACCCCCGCAGTCAATGGGGCGGAATACAAAGGAGACAGGGTGGAACGCAAAGGCAACAGCACGGAACTGAAAGTAACAACAGGAACAGATAGGCAGGCAAACAAGTGGCAGGCAGGCAGGCAGGCAGGCAGGCTGGCAGGCAGGCTGGCAGGCTGGCAGGCAGAACAAAGTAGGCCCATCAGTAGAATTCATGTATAGGAATCTACATTAACCAGCAAGAGATTGAGAGAGAAACGATTAAATAGAGGCAAACAGGCACAAGGACAGGTGAAGCAAATGAGGCTATTAACAGGACAGGCAAGGAAGACAAGCATAGAAACACACATGCTTGCAAGAGTAGACAGGGTACAAATACATAAATCAAGACAGGCCATGAGAGCTAGAAATACAAGAACTAGACAGGACAGAACTATCCCCATGACAATAATTTTTCGAGTATCTCCAAAAAATAGACAAAGCTTAAACTAGTTACTCATGACGTGCACCTTCATCTTGATACTTTAATATAACACCTCTGGCCATTCAATTAATTTCAATTTCAATTTTTTTTTTATATAGTGCCTTTCACAATTTGTCTCAAAGTACTTTACAGAAAAAAATTATGGATAATACAAAATTAACAGTGTATATTACATCTTTGAATTTATTTTTGTATGGCACTTTTGTAACAATTTCCTATTACGTTTATTACTGTGCTTAATGTAAGGGAGCTCTCTTTAGAGAACAGGGAATGCATCACTGTTTAGCAGATGGTGTGCTTGATAACTGTGTATAAAACACTAAATGTTAATGCTCATATCAAATATCCTGATGCTGGACCGAGGAATTTGACGACTGTCTTTACTAAGGGCTGTGTGCCCAGCTGTATTACTCCCCCCTGTTCTTTTACAAGCTCCTTTGTTGGGACTCAAGCCATCAAGTTATTGACACTTTCCATTTCAAGGTTGTGCATGATAATGAAAGCAATAAAATCAACAAGTGAAGGACACTGCCTGACATTTTACATGAAAAAAGGAGCTTTACATCCACTGCTAATGGAAAAAGGAGGAAGCAGAGAAGAAAAAAGAACTTCTCGTTTTATTTGACTCTGCAGCAGTTACTAACAAACTGAAGGCATTTATAATGCACAGCCACATGTAGGGGGATGAAACAAGGGAAGGGAAGAACAAGCAACCACTTATCGCACTAAAAAATAAAGAAGGCAGGCCTTTGGGAAGGCTGTGAGTGTGTGGTGAATGAACTGACAGGGAGGAGCTGTTGTGTTTTCCTGCTGAGACCCTGACACTAAAACATCCTGTGTTAGGAGGCTGAATCAGCTGCCTTCCCCCTCTGTTCCAAGAATGTGAGTGTTAGAAAATGTGATTATCAACATTAGTCTGGTGGCATACCTACACTGAAATTCATGGACAATTTAAGCCCCCTGATGTTACACAATGCATTTAAAGAAAACTGTCTCTAAAATATTTATTTTGGAAGTTAAAAAAAACGTTATCAAACATATGTCTTCTGTAAACTATAAAAACAGGTAAAAAGTATGACTCATTTTTGTACGTTTGAGCACATATAAATTGTGAAAAGATTCATATGTCAAACCAGTGTAGTTTAATATTCTTGGTATATTTATCATGAGTACTGATGGTTTATCTAAATGATGATTCGCTCCTGTAAATGTGCATTGGACATCAAAGAACTACAGTGGAACCTTGGTTCACAAACTCGATTGGTTCCTGAAGGTGGTTTGTAATCCGAAAAATTTGTGAACCGAAACTATTTTCCCATAGGAATCAATGTAAAATGGATTAATCCATTCCTGGACCCCAGGAAAATCATTAAATCTAACACAAAAAATGATGAACACAATACTAAACAGATAAAATATAGATGAATATAATAAATATAAACTTAATTTAATGTTAACTTACCTGTACAGAGGAGATCTGATGGTGTAAATCACCTTGCTTTTTCACATTCAATAACCTCAAAAACACTGTCATCAACTAACATTTTCTCATTTATCCAAATGAGCAGCAATTTCTCCACTTCTTCAAGCGTCTGTGATCTTTGTTTAGTAATAATGTTCACCCTTCTTGCTACACTGGCTAACTTGATCTTCTCTTTAGTTTTTTGAATAGTAGAAATTGCCAGACCAAACTGATAAACCAGATCGATGGCAGAAACACCATTATCATATTTAGCAATGATTTTTTTTCTTCATCTCTACCACAATTCTGGTCATTTTTCTTTTTTGGTCCCATGGAATCTTATTTAATAGTTTATAATGAAGTAGAACACAAAGCACAATGAAATTTAAAAGAACGCAAGCCCAATTCAAACGGAGATGTGCACTGCGCGAAAGCTAAACAGCAGCTGACACGCGCATGCATGACCATCGTTGCCAGGTTATGTGGTTCGTGAACCGAGATGCAGTATGACAACTGAGACAGAAATGTAGCATTTTTTGGGTGGAAATGTAGTTCGTGAAGGTTCGTAAAGGGAGGCGTTCATAAACCGAGGTTCCACTGTATTGTACTATAAAACTATGTAATAAAGTGCAGTGCAGTAATTCACATATTGATAAAATAATGACTATACCATCACATGCCTTGTCAGAATCTTTGGGATCAATATATCACCACTGTCAAAACAGGAAAAAACAATCAATACCTGAGTGTAAAACATTCAAGCTTCTCTTAGCATAAACAACGCCACCTCCATTCAAAGCCTTGTACATACATTATATTGCCAAAAGTATTGGGACATCCCTCCAAATCATTGGATTCAGGTGTTCCAATCGCTTCAATGGCCACAGATGTATAAAATCAAGCACCTAGGCATGCAGACTGCTTCTGCAAACATTTGTGAATGAATGGATTGCTCTCAGGAGCTCAGTGAATTCAAGTGTGGTGCCATGATAAGTTGCCACCTGTGCAATAAGTCCGTCTGTGACATTTCCTCATTACTAAATATTCCACAGTCAACTGTTAGTGGTATAATCACAAAGTGGAAGCAACTGGGAACAACAGCAACTCAGCCACAAAATGGTAGGACACGTAAAATGACAGAGCGGGGTCAGCGCTGAAGTGCACAGTGCACAGAAGTCACCAACTGTCTGCAGAGTCAATAGCTACAGAGCTCCAAACTCATTGTGGCCTTCAGATTAACACAACAACAGTGCGTAGAGAGCTTCATGGAATGGGTTTCCATGGCAGAGCAGCTGCATCCAAGCCTTACCTCACCAAGTGCAATGCAAAGCGTTGGTGCAGTGGTGTAAAACACGCCGCCACTGGACTCTAGCGCATTGGAGATGTGTTCTCTGGAGTGATGAGTCATTTGAAAAATTTAACATCTATCACTCTTATCCTGCTCCATAAGACATGCCTGTTACAGTGCCTGGTGTTCTGTCAAACCATGTTTCCTATCAATATGTGCTATAAATCTGTTTGACACATGCACAGAATACACTTCACCTCATATGTCACCTTTCCCATTCAGATTTCACTATCTCTTTGTGCTGTGGTAGCATAGTTCAACATGATGACATGGTTCCACATAACACTGACCACAACCAACAGAAGAAGAAAAAGATTAAGAAAAGGACAGGACACAGAAAAAGACTTAGGATACAATTCTTCTTAGAAAACTGATAATGCTGGTATGTAATGTTATTGGGCCATGTAATCAAAGTCACTTTAAAACACACAATGGATAAATAAAGGACAACCCATGGCTGTGATCACAAACAGTGGCGGCAACAGAAGGGGGGAGCTGTATCCCCTCCTCCCCCAACAATGTTTGTATAGTATATCTTTTTCAAAAAAAACAGCACAAAACATGTATGATATTACATGTAGCATCACTGTTCACAGTTCTGTACAGTACAGGTATACAGCTACAGTCAGCACCGGCAGGCACACCGTAACTCAGACTGGCCGCATGTCGACCTTACGGGGGGGGACAGGTAATGAGCGGACGTTAAAGGGAGTTACATTCTGATGCTGTATACACACATGCTACAGTGTAAAAAAGCAGATATTCTTCCTACTCTCCTCTACCTCGCCCACGTTTACCCCATGCCCTGTTACATGTGACGTGACCTCACTAGGGACGTGTTCAATCTCATCTGGGGGGCAGGTTCAAGTATGTGAGTAAAGAGGTAATGTATCTAGGCAAGGAGAAAGGGGGGAGGGATGTTCCTGACTTCCCTCTGAAGTTAGATTGCCTGTTCCTTTTTCAGCTCTATGCACATCCGTCAGTTCATCGCACGTTGCCAGTCAGGGATGTCCTGTATAGACGCAAGCTCACCAGGGACCCAGGCTGCCCCAGTCCCGATTGTTCAGATGATGAAACCATTGAACGTGTTTTGGGGCTGTGGGTTTGCGCAAGGTGTCTGGAGACACGTGGTTCATTTGTGCAGGATGCTAGATCCACAGTTTGTAGTGACCCAGGCAAAGGTGATGAAGGGATGGCCTCAGGGCGCTCAGACTCCCTCCCTGTCCCAGATGTAGCTGCTTGTCAGCATGACCAAACATTAACTTTGGAACGCAAGGACAGCGCTCATCCAAAGAGGAACAGACTTGACCTGGGGTTTGTGTCAAAACAACAGGTCTGTGCTGATCTAATTTTTAGGATGGAGCAGGATGTCACTCAGTGGGGCTTCCATGAGGCGAAGGAGAAGTGGAAGGACCTCCTTGAGCTGTAGGTCCCATCAGTCTCTTAGGGTGACACTGTTTCACCTGCAAAGGTAAGTGAAGCACTATTGGTTGAGTACACATGTCACGAGTGTTGGAGGTTTTCATGGGGCGTGCCCTTTAGTGCTCCACATGTTTTAGATCACTTTCCTTTTTAGAGCCTGTTTTCACCATCTGAAAAGGTCACTTTTAAATATTTATTGTCATCAGGCACAGCCACACTGATCTTTCATTAAGGTTGAGTTTAGAAAACGAAGGAAGGAAGGATGGTGAATGGATTGTGTCGATTCTATTGTATTGTCTTGGATATTTTGTGTTGGTAATCCTTCCATTGAATTGTATTATTCCTGTTTTTACTGTGTTTTATTATTCTTCATTACTGTATTTTATGTAAATAGAAATGTACTTGTTTAAAATATATGCTGGAAGGCTGAGGGATAAATACCCAGTAGTGAGTTTACTCTGGAGCGATCTTTTTGACCAGTTAGAAAAAAAGAATAATAATAATTAAAAAACAAAAAAATAACACGTACTACAGTGTTTGTATTATTTCTAGTTTTTTTTAATCAAATAAAGTTTTATTATATATTTAAATTTAAAATGAAAACCACTCAAGTATTGCGCAATTTTTTTTTTACATTTTGGTAAACAGACTGGGCGAATAGCAGCTGTCGGTAAGGAATTCATTTTTATACGCAGACAGTGCTACTGCCGTATGTGCGCAGTGCGTAATGCATTGTACATTTTATAGATCATTAATGCATTACGCAATATCAGTAATAATTATTATCATTATTATTGTTACACTATTGCTGTTTATCAACCATAACAATGAACAATAGTGAATATCATTATTGTTATTATTACTACTGATTTTTTCAATTATTAATACAGTATAGTATTGGGTCCATATTATAAAATCCAGTACATATGATGATTTATCTTGTGTGATGTGTAACACACACTTACGAAATCTGATCTTTAAAAATCCCTAAATACAAACGTCCGTATATCGATCGGCAGTAGGTCGGCACATACTCGTATTTCTGATGCAAGTTTGTACAAGATTTACACGTAATGTACAGAAACATACAAATACACCAACTGGGTCAATGAGAAGCAACGTATTCACAAACTGTATTGAGGGTGGCCTCTACTCAAATAAGATTTTTTTTTTCTTTTTCGCATTCAAATTTTTAATCCCTATTCATGACATAGCCCTGGGAAATGCAGTTTCTCTGTTAATTAGCTTTAACACGTTGCTTTGCTGAAAGGAAAACTCATCTTTTCTTTTGACATCAATTCCAAACGGAATACCTGCAAAGCAGATAAAAAGATGAGACACCGAAATGAAAGCAATTTTAGTGTTTCTTTATATAATCTTTAAAAACTATCCAAATAAACTCAGTTGAAGGTCTGCTAAATTAATCTATTCCCTCCGTGTTGGCACTGTAAAGTGAGTTTACCTTGAATATTGTTGTTAGGGAAGGAGTAGTGTAGCACAGTATACTATATACAATGTATAGTACATAAACTCTGTAGTATATTATAGCACTGGCTTTTGGCGTGATGCTCGCTGTCCTGATGTAAAGTTACTCAGTGTACACTCTTGACAAAACATGTGAGGTTAAAAATCTTAATTTCTGTTCTTTAGATTGTAATGTTTAATAATGGTGATATTTTATTACCAGTGAATACTCTATTTGAATTGTATGCAATCTAAGAACGACGTGTACAGGTAACTATCAGTGAGAATACGTCACTGTTCATTTTGCTCAAATGTTCGTGTTATAGGTCCGCTTACTGAGGACAGACTACACATCTGTTCTGCATTTATGTGTTACGAATGTCGCCTGAATTTCAAGGCTACATTAAATGTTTTTATTAAAAAGCCCCTTCCGTTTTTTTTTATTTTTACGAATCGTTCCCTGCTTGCGCAATTTCGTTAGTGGGCAACCGTGTAAGTAACAATTACGTTGCTGTATGGTATTGGTTCAGGTCATTCATACAAAAGCAAAACCTCGCTATTTTCTATTTAAATCACACACAGAAGCCGTGAGGTGAGGACGTGCACCCTGGGGACACAGTGTAGTTTTGCAGTACTATTAAACACGGTCCCCGGAGGGAAACAGGAAAACTGGAAGACACAACGGGAAGAGTAATAATAACTAATAACACAATAGGAATCCAGCCTACTGCAAACTGCATAAGGAATTAAACACACTTCATAGTCTTAATTGCCTTTCTCATAGAAAGCAAAAAACAGATTGGCCTTCGACAGTGATTCTGATTTTGGAACAAAACACTTTCAGTTTTTAAGCAGGTTATGGATGGATGGATAAAAATGAGTAAAAGACTCAAACTGAAGTTACATCTGACTTCCTGTAAATTTAAATATTTATTTCTAAGTTTTATAGCCGATAACAAACTTTTTAACTACAGCTTGTTTGGTTGACATTCTTAGATTAAGTATTGGATAAGAGGTATTTGTTTAAATTATTAAATCACGAGGACACGTTATCCGTCTTTATAATATAAATAAATATAAAGGCAATTCCATACTAATCCTGTTATATATCCTACTACTTCGCGTAAAACAAAAGCGAAATAAGGAACTGTGGAGTACAGACTCGTGTCTGCCATTGTTCTAAAATAAAATGTAAATGTTAGTTGTTTTTACTGAGCAGTAATATCGGGCACTGAACTCGTATGAAGTCTCTACCACAAACGACAAGTTGGACACTTCACAACTTCTCCCTAAACGAATGTAAAGGCATGCGTTTAATCACTTAATCCACAAATTTACTCGAAGGACCCTAGTCTTTATACATTAAAAATAAGTATCAAGTTCACACTTTTGCGATTTAATTTAATTAAGCGCTGTACGCTTAATTGTCCTGTCACACCATGTCTTTATTTCCAGTCCTCCATTATTTTAAAACACCAAGTGGGGAACATTATAAAACACAGCTTTGGCATATTATCATTGTCAAATTTATACAAAACGGTTTTTTTTCCAGAAAAACATCTACAAAATATACATCCCTATCTTCAAACATTAAAATACATCACATTTATTACTAACATCCAAATTTTGGATCAACTAATAAATATAACTACCTTAAACCTAGTCCAGTTTAAGGGAAATTTTGCTCCTTAAAACGGAACACTTTGTTTTTATGAAAAGTAATAGAAAGTAATGGTTTTTTAAGGGGATACCATTATTCTCAATATATTTACCAAGGTCGCCAAACTGACTCTCGACTTTCCAAATCAGCACCAGCGCTGACCGGACTGACGGCCTCGGGCACACCAGAAAACGAAGTGAGACCCTGAACTGGGGATGCCACAGCTGGAGCCGAGCTGGCGCTGAGAGCGACTGGCATACTCGTGTTGGTGTACACTGGAATAACAGAGGTAGCAGCTGAAGCAAAATTTGGATTAGGGATGAGGAAGGCGAATTGTCCGTCTGTGGCAGGTACGAGATGGAAACCTCCATAAACTTTAGGTGAAATAGTTTCTGCAGAGCTAAATTTAGAAGGCATCGAGACACCGTGAATCGGTAAAGTCGAAGGTAACTGTGCGTTTAAGGGCTGTGCGAGGTGGTTCTGTTGTGCTGCGATGGGCTGTAGGTAACCCATGGACATCATCTGTCCGAGGCAGTCCGACAGGTGGTTTAGAAGACGAGACTTCACCTCCGTATTTACCCCTTCGCAAGTTGACAAAAAGCGGCTCACTTCGTTGATGCATTCGTTAAATCCAGCTCTGTATTTACTCAGGACTGCTGTGTCGGCTGTCAGTGCTGTAAGAAAACAGTTTGTCATTTAATAATCCCGAGTTATTTCCACTAATTGAAATTATTTATCTCATCCTTCTCAAATAAAAAATACTGACATAAATGAGTTTTACGACAAGTTATGTCTGTATTATGTCCCACATAGTGACACAGGGTCTGAAGGAGGTTGTAGATGTTAGGCATCCAATGTTGGATATAATCACCAAAGTTGAAAACAATTAAAGAGCGCTAAAATTTAAATGAGTGACGTGCACCTACCACTGATTTGAATACGCTGCATGTTTCGCAAGTGTTTCACGGTCATCTCCAAAATATCCGCTTTTTCTAGTTTCGAGTGCCTTGAACTCTATATGAGTATAACCAAAATAAAACAATGATCGAATTTTGCATCATGTACAACAAAGACTACTTATAACAAATAATATCAATGCATAATAAATGTGCATATTTCTAACTAGCAACAAAAAATACGTACGTCTTTTTTAAGAGCGTCAAGAATAAGAGTCTTGAGTTGTCCAAGGCTTTCGTTGATCCTTGCTCTGCGACGTTTCTCCATGATGGGTTTAGAAGACTGAAAAAAATGCAATGAAAATATTACCTGATGGAAAATGGTACCTGTTCACAGAAAATACAGTATGGTCATTGTGTTTCTTTTCGGCATTCAGAGCTGTACCTTTCGATGTTCGTTGACGTGTTTTGGTTTGTCTGGGGTTTGAGTTCCATTTGCGGGGGCACCAGCGATCGGTGATGCTGTGCCTTTTTCCATTGAGTCTGGCATTCTCAGTGCGCTTCCTTTTACTTAAATTAGACGAACTTGTATCCTTATAGAAAGTTCGGTAAACACCGCCTAGTTTGAGTGCTAAATCTTCTATACTACCAACACGATAAAAATGCTTGATATCCAGTAAAGCTTGCAGCTGAACACCATGAATACCCACAGATTCTGTAACTTAAACAGTAAGATGTGTCATGTGTACACTTATATATTTACCGCTAAGCCGTGTCTGGCAAGTGTGATTTCATTTTACCACACACCGGTGGTATTTATACGTCTAACTCACTTTCGGTTCGTGTGAAACCTTTTCTGAATTCTTTCCCACACTCATTGTAGCCAATGGAGTTGCGGGCTCACCCATTGAGCGCTGATAGACCGCTCACTGCGGGGGGGGGGGGGCCCGCCCCCCCCCCCCCCCCCCCCCCCCACACCACAACCACACACCACCACAACCACCCCACAACCCAACAACCCAAACCACCCCCCGCACAC
>JABJVR010008066.1:0-10946 GCA_025773905.1 Chitala chitala | reverse complement strand
TGTTAGATCTAGTTATATTGATAGAGATATAGAGAGTGATATAGATAGAGAGTGAGAGAGAGAGAGAGAGAGAGAGAGAGAGAGAGAGAGAGAGAGAGAGAGAGAGCTCTTAATTGCACACAGGGTCTCTGCTAAAAATTTTTGGCCCCATGTGAGGTATTATGTTACATTGTCCTAGGTTTTGACCCCTCTGTGGATCTCCTGTGTACAGACTGCTCAGCTGCACAAAGCATGACATGTGAGTGTGGATCAGCACCCCACTGACTTTTCATTCTCCTCTGAGTGCTTCCCCAATAAATACCTCAACATGTGATAGCACGGTGAAAAACGCCGCCACAGACTCCAAAGCGTCATGGTAAGACTGCGTCAGCCTACGATTGCTTGTAGTTCTTCACTTGTTCATGTAAAGGAGAGGATGTATGTCTCATAACTAAGGGCCAATCAATAAAACGAAGAGGTTCACATGTGACGTGACTCTAGGATGCACCGGGGCCAGTCACACTCAGCTCAAGCACGTTTCATGTGTGAAGTGAAACTCAGTAGCAAACAGCTCCAAATGCTGGTGTAAGGCATACCATGCAATATCGAATGTTTTTTGATGAGGCAGGTTAATAAGGTAAATAAGCAGCATAATCTTTGCAGGCCCGCATGTTTAAATGCAGCTGTAGTGCATATAATCTATCTATCTGTATTCCCAAGAACACTTTATCTCTGTTGGTTCTATGTTTTCTTTATGTCCTACTAATTTGGCTGGTGTAAAGCTGCTTTATGCATCCTCTCTGCTGACATTTCCTTCTCAAAATATAATAAAAAGAATAACAAACAGCACATTAAGGCAGACATCACATTTGTGAACAACTGAAAATCATCAGGGCTGATTTTTCATGCCAAGAGCATGACTATATCATACTGTGCTATATTAAGTGTGTGCAGGAATCAAGCTCATGTAAGATTTTTTAGTACAAAATTCTATCCATAATGGAGTATGTATAGTTTTTGTCAACCTAGGACCCTGGAAGGCCATCAAAGTTAACAGAGTATTTGCAACCCAACAGTACAATAGTATATTATATATTGCATGTTAGCTGTGTATGCTATGAGCCCACTTCTGTTGCCTGTGTTGACGCCACCAAAACGGACATAGAAAAATATCTAGAGAGCAAGAAGGACAACAAAATCAAAATCACAGATCACTTACATATCACAGACAACAGCCAGGTGATTAATTAAGCCCCTGCATTTACATTAAAAAGACTCGAAATGCTGAGATTTACACGTATTGCTGGACTTTGACCCGTCCACTGTGCGGAATGTGCTTGGTGTTGGTGCGCTACAGATGGTCAGCTTTGCTGTCAGAGGGACACGCGTGAATCCTGTTCTGGCGCAGCCTAGGGGATGACTCTGCATGTACTGCACATGTGCAGGGCTTCTTCTCAGCACTTCATTCATGGGGCCCTTGCAGCTCGCTGCTACAGCTACGTCTCCGACACGGCACTATTCTTTTCCTCAGGAAGTGGTGCACCGCTATAAAAAGACAGCAACCTAGTGTGATCTTTGCTTTTTTGTTTCTTTTTTCCTCACAATAAGTTTGAATGGAGAGAAGAGAGGTTTGGGTTAGCTGAGGAAGACTCATGGGAGGGCGGGGGGGAGATTGAGGTAGGGGGGTGTTGAGCTCTTGTGTTCCGTGCCTTTTCCCGGCACTCATGGGGTCCCTGTGTTCATTGATGAGCATTCAGACAAGTGTAGCCCTTCAGCTCAGCATTGCAATGAAAATCACACCCTGCTGCAATTAGTCCAATCTCACATGACCGTCACTACCGGTGCTCAACAAGCCGGCGTAAATATGCTCCACTGCCCCACCCTGGAACATCTGACTAGGTCGACATCATGTGTTTAGATCACTCCTACTCTACCGTTCCACACATGCTTACCACTCACCCTGACCTGCCTTACTCACTGATAGAGGTCTATCTATATATAGGCTTCAAATCTACAAAGTGAATCATCAGTAAAAAATTACCTAAAAAATCAAAGAATGGAGGTGATGTATGATGGTTACAGCAGAATTACGTGGTGACCCACTGCTGGTCCTTGTTATTTCTTGCTAAATTCAGCCCACTGCCCTGCTACTACATAGAACTGAAGTAGTCTCAGTGAACACACATAAATCTCCCCAAATTCATCAGCAATGCAGAAGCTTAGGGACAGTACATTTTATTCTTGTGTTTTAATAAAGGAAATTAGTCGGTGATGCTTAATAGACCATGTGGTGTGTCTGTGATTAGTACCGTTGCCTCGTACCTCTGCTTCCTAGTCAGTGCTGCTCCCAAGACTAGATAAAATCGGACGATTGCATCAAGAAAGGTGCTCTGTGTATTAAGTTGATATTTGGATGCTGGTTGACCTGCAGTGGCAACTTCTTCAGTGCACCAGAGGGACATGGGAGGAGAGGGTGGCCAGCTAAACACAGAACAATTGCTCGCACCTAGAAGAGGAAAGTGGTCATTCCTATAGCACATCAGTCACGTGAGTACTGGGAAACCAGACTGCTGAGAAGACACATACACATAGCGAGAGAGCCTTCAAGCACAGCTCACGTGTTACCAAGGAGCAGCCCTGCAAATGTGACACTAACCATACTGCCTAGGTCTTCATTAACGCCCATGAAAATTTGCCAAAATCACCTGTATCACTGATTGTGGATAAAACTGTATAATTCTAATAATGTTCTATTCTTCTGTGTAGTATTTATTAGTTACATCATGAAATACAATATCAAGTAAATGTGTATATCTTTTAGAAACTTCTTCTACATGACGTTTTTCAAACAAACCTGTTAATTTGAAGTAATTAATTAAGAACGAGTTTAAATCCATGTATGTGTTTCATATATACATATATGTTGGACAAAAGTATATATTGCTGTATTGTAGTCAGCAGGCAAATCTGTCCGGGTTTTGATTTCTCCATATTGTATGGGTGCTTTGGTATAAAAATTGCTTGTAATAAAATGTTACACGATGTGATTATCACTGAGAGTATTCAGGAATTATTGGTATTTTAACAGCTGACCATGTTGTAACCATGTAAGCAAACAGAAAACGTCATGGTTGAAATGACATAAGAATCATTAAACATATTTAATAATCTATAAACCATGAAAGGTTAATGTATCAAAATAGTTTCATCAATTGAGTCAAAAAGATAAAGAATTTCTTTCCTCAGGGAAAACTAAACAATTATGCATACATATGCATAAATAAACTCACAGCAATTGATTTACCAAAAGTCAAAATTTAACTAAACTTGAGAGAATCCCACATAATCATATTTTTCATATCTTTCAGCAGACTTGCATATAATTTATTAGCAAATGCCATGTTTAGTTTACAGCTGGAATTGCATACTTTTTTGAGTGGCTACAGAATGTAAAAGGAATTATAGTTTGAAACGTCAAAACTGTACGTCAAACTCAAAAGCCTGGCATGTTGTAGCTTTTAAATTACTTTATTACAAAGTAACACATCTGTCCGTTACATGATTGGCTGAAGGCCTGTGGGCAGCCTATGATTGTTTATGCCTGTGTATCTGTGAGTTGTGTGGTTTTCCCTTGCGGCAGGTTTTTACGCGTAGCCCCTCCTCTATAGTGCTAGGTGGTGCATGTATGTGGGAGGGTGGTGCGGATGGGTTTTACATCTAATGTCAATAATCATAAATACTCTATGCTATCTTTCCATCATCGTCAATGTTTAAGCCGCAAAAAAGTTCTGTTACATTGAGGCAGACACAAGCTTTAAGGTTTTTAACAGTTTATTTTCTGTCTCGAGATAGAAAAATCATTAACAAAAGGTCATTCCCTGAGATGTAAGTGATAAACATTTAACAAACGAAAGATTAGACAGAAGTACGCTTACAGTACTCTTATAAGTTATTTTAACACTGAGTCAAATAATTGTGAAATATTTCTGTACTAATTTTATTTATGTAGTTTGCAAGTGGGGAAAAAAAACGTTAGTTTTGTTTGTATTTACGCTCTTCTCGTGTTGCCTTTTGCACCGCTTTGCTAAATTAGAACGGATAAGAGAAAAAAATACACCAGTGAACTTTTTTCTAGGCCTTTAGGGTTTTTCTTTTTCTTTTTTTCATGAATGCTTCATGCACATGGACAACCATTGGATTCAAATCCCTGTCAGAAACTTGTGTTGTTGTTTTGGAGTTTCCCCTCATCTTTTATGGGTATGTCTTTACTCCTTCTTTCAAAAGGCAGGAGCTTCACTGATACAACAACAGCTGAACTTTCTTTCAGAGGTGCTGTGGTATGTTAAGGGCCTCAGACTGCCTCTGATATTTTTGTGGTTGTTAAACACTTCCTCACTGAGACAAAAACCAATTCAAATAAACATCAGTTATTCCACCAGAGAACACCTGCTTGGAAACCCTTTCAGATTTGCCTCCAAAACTCTTAACAGTTCTGGGCACTATTCTGTTAATAACACAATTGCATTTTTTAAACTAATATCACAGAATAATCACCCTGCTTCTTCTGTAACCAGGCCAGGGCAGGGCTAATTAAATAATTAGCTTCTCTTTATATTTAAATATTAAACTGAGCCTTTTGTTACTTTTGCTTGTTTTAAAATGGAGTAACTAAATTTTTTTTATTACTAAATACTTGGATAATGCTTTATTTTCATTCTTTATGGCTTTGTGGCCACATATTCCATATCTTACTAAATTATATCATCACCTGAGTCTAATGAGCATTGTTTATCGGCTTGTGGCACGAAAACTACTTTGTTGTTCCTAGAAGCAGAATAAGTGGTTAATAATTAGATGACACCATTTTACATATAGTCTCTTCTTTGTTTTCCGTGCCCCGTCTCTGCTCTACATGTGCACGTGTTCGGGGGAAGGGTTTTGACATTGCCACATCAGTGGCTCGATGCAATGCTGTTTATGGCATCAGTCAGACACGTAAAGCCTCTCGCTCTGGGATGTTATGGCATCCCCATCCTTCTTTGTGCTGCCCTGCTGGCTGCGCGTTTTCAGCCTCAGCTTATGGGGCAGGGCAGCGCTAATGTCTGCCTCTAAGGCTGCTGGGACCTGCTGCTCCTCCTCATCATCAGTGGGCGCGCTGGGGACCAGGACAGACCTGGGCAGCGCCAGGCTCGTCCAAGGGCTGGGGGGTTGGGGCAGCAGGGAGGGCAGGAACAGGGGCGGAGCATAGTGCTCAATTGGGAACGGGTACCCTGTTATGGCAGGGGGGTGGACAGGAGGCATGGGTAAGCACGGATGAGTGGGTGGCATCCTGTCTCCAAGCCACCTGGACCGGTAGGGGTCTCTGTCAGGCAGGGCTGCAGACCCGTGGCCAGGCATGGGCAGCAGGCCTCGCTGGTTGGGCGTGCAGCCAGAGGCGTGGGCTGGCAGGCCAAAGCGCAGCCTCAGCGCGAGCAGCTCGGCCCGCAGCCGCATGTTTTCCTCGCTCAGCGCCACCAGCCGTGTCTCCAGCACGTAGTCGTTCACCCGGCGCTTCTCCCGCGAGCGCTTTGCCGCCTCGTTGTTCTTTCGCCGCTTCTCCCAGTAGGACGCATCTTTCTTCTCATCAGGCATGAACTCCCGCTTGCGCCTCGACGCCGATCCCCCCATGTTGGAGCTCCGCACAGGATCCAGCCCCAACATGACAGCGCTTGCTTCTCTGACACCCCTTCGCACGTGCGCTGGAAAAGGGTCCGTCATCACCACGTGAAACCAAAGGTCACTGTGAGCTGTGAGACTTTGTGTATGAGTAATACAACCAACACAAAGCAGGAGTAACGTTTCAGGTCAGATTTGTTTTTTGTGTGTGTGTTCCCCGGTTCTTTAAGCACACTCAGCTCTTGGCTGGCTGTTTCTGCTCTTGTTGCAGTTAGCACCTTTTGAGTCAGTGTAAGTCATAGTGGCTGCTGAAGTTCTGGGGGAACACAAGCTACAGTTTTGGCAGCGTTTGCCAACCCAAAACTGTGAAACTTCTAGGTTTTCTTGTCCGGCCTGTGATATTGTCTTCAGCCTTTGTTGATCACTTTATCTTCTCTCTGCCTTCTGCCTTGAGAAGAGATAAATTTAGCAATTAATTTCAGGTAATGTTCCAGCAAGCCATTCAACATGAAAATATCATCATCTGAAAGTTTGAAAAAAGCTTATGAGCTAAGCATTCAAATGAAATTTGTGTCATGCACACAAAGACAAAAATATATATGCAGAATCCTCAGCACCTCAGTACAGACTTTTGCTGGACATCAGTGTTCCACAGAATGTAATAAATCTGGTTTGTAATCTTGTAATTGTCAAACACAAGATCTGCAGCAGGGGAGTTGTAATTCCTGCCAGCAGTGTCTCGCGCTGCGTTTTATGCAGCATTCATAGCTGCAGGCTGTGTTCTTGGTGTTCTGTGTACGCATATGAAAGGGCTGCATGTTGCCACATCTCTGCATGGATCACTGCTGTAGAGCTGTCTGTGTGTGGGTGTGATGTTTTGAGTTAAATAGGAAGTGTGTTTGTGTGGGTGCACAGCCTTCAGGTACAGCATTCTGTCATTGCACTAGCTCGCTTTCATCGTTTATGTAATAATCAGATAAATTATAAAAGCTTTCCTGGAAATGAGTATCCTGCCTAGCTGTCATTTGTGAACATAGGTAGGTTGATCTACACAGTAGCCCTCTGACTGTTGTCTGACTTGTGGCAGTCACTAGCAGTGATCGTATGTTTCATCATTTTATTTGTCTTTTTCGCTACATTGTCAGGGTAAGGGTTACTGCATCTAGATTGATGGCGTTTCATGGTGCGTTCTTGTTATCACACTGGCATCTTCAGCCATAATCATAACAACAGTACTCTCTGTAAACCACGAAGTCAAAAGGTAATGCTCACAAAGAAATATAAATGCACATGAAACCATATTGCAGCAATGTGTTTGTTACTTGTAGCAGTTTGCAAACACCTTTAAATATTGACAAGAAAAGAATCACTCTCTTAAGATAATGCCCAGCAGTTTTATGGCAACTTTCCAACTTTGCTGGAAAGTTTATTTTCATGTTTAATAATGTTTTAAGAACAGTTTAGGATAGATATTGTGGCAAATCAACAGCTCACAAGTGAAGCCAATGAATCTTCTATGATATCTGACAGAAGGAAACATTAATTTAAAGGCAGCACTAGACTTTCCAAAAGCTTACAGTGATATAATTGACTATAAAATTCTTGATATAATTCACAAGGAAGCTTATATTTACATTATATTATGTCAGTTACTTAATATAATTGAAGTAAATATGTTTAAAACTGATGTAACTGTAGTGCAGTACTGTTATACAGTATAACAGCATATATGTACTCTTATGTTGTTGTAGCACAGGTGTACTGCTGTGTTGTAGCACATGTGTGTATTGTTGTGTTATAATAGCAATAATAGCACATGTGTACTGTTATGTTGTAGCACAGTACATTACCCAAGGATTATGCCTCCCACACTGTGTAGCCATGTACCCAAAAACACCTTCTTCGGTTTGGTTTCAACAAACCAGAAATGTTTACGTATCGCAAATAGCTGTTAGAATGACTGCATGCTGGGGGGAGAACCACGAGCTAAGGTCCCACCCTTTGACACTTCGTGTGGTCACAGACGAATGTGTTGAGGCTACAGAGAAGAGATGGGTGATAGCCAAAATGTGTGTTCCAATCCAATATTGATACTTTTGTGGGCAATATCACTGGTATTGATACAATACTGATATTGATCACATGGTCTGGTTCTTTTCAGACCACCCAGAGCTCTCCTTTCAGTTGCCCTCAAGGATTTCAACACCAATTACAGAACATTTAATATACCCATTTATTGTTAAATCCCTCATCAGTTTTACAGCTTTTCAATGTACAAAAAAAAGTACAAAAAAAAGACTTGAAAATAACCAATCTACCAACAAAAAAACTGTCAACTGCAAATTTTACAGTGCATGTTTTACTGTATATAGCTTTTGTAACTTGGCTTTCATATTGTAATATTTTAATGGAAAATAAATTCCCAGGACTTATCTTAAACCACCCAATCATGTTAGACCTAATTAGTATTTACAAATTTGTATATTAGATATACAGCCCACAGCAATTACTGAGTACTTTGAACGCTATGCCACAAATTTATCTACTTAATCATACATGTACACCAGAAAAAACAACTGCAACACCAGAAAAACAACCTGTTACCTGAGTAATCGCTGCCTCTCAGAGGACTGTCTTTTATCCATGTCTGAGTAACTCTGCCTGTATGACTTGCTTCTGTAACTCTCTATTGCTTAGCTTCAGTGTACAGCTTTGGCTGCTTGTGTCGAAAATACCTAAGAACATTACTGATATTACCAGCATGTGTAATACCTGTTTGTTACAGGAATTACACATTGCACTCTGTTGGTTTAAAGTATGATCCAATAATGCTCCATTCTCTGTCACTGGCTATGCTGTCAGTTTCACGGCGTGCAAGGATATGATTGAGCACCTACGCGTGTGCAGTACGTCCGTGGTTCCTGCTCTGAGTCTTGGGCCTGTAGCTGTGCGGTAGATTGCATGTAGATGAGATTGTGCAGCCTAGAGCCCCAACATGAGCAGGTTTTACCTGACAGTGATAGCACACTGGCTGCACTAGCAATTCATTATAAAAACATTATATAAATTTTATTTTTTTTTTTTTTGCTATTGATGTAATTGACACTGGCATTGATGTGTTGAAAACGTATAACAAGCTTGAAGTATCGATATTTTCTATCGATCCGCTAACCAGTACTGCAGAACCCGGTACAGCCCAGTGAATTCCCCTTCCCTGTGTTCAGGCAGCACTGGACACCTCCATGTCTAGACAGACAGATGCACACAACCGGGCCAGGGACAGGAAGCGACACTCACCCTTCTCTCAATATTACACAACCACCAAAACTTCGAAGAATAACAATGAACCCATATTAAAAAAATCCCCTTTTGTTCCATCATCTGAGAATTTTTTTCAATCTTTTCAATATTGTAGTAATATAAAGCAGTTTTATACCATGATTTGGTAATCAGTGATTAAACCTCTTGGTTTATTTGCATCAACATTTGTTTGATGACAGGCCATTGTGGGACATTGGCAAAAAGTTAACGTAGGAAACTGGTACTAGCAGGAATACACTGAAATCTGAATAACATTTATCTTTACAATGCGTTTTGTAATTCATTTTTGGTGCTTGTAGATGACAGTGAATCTAATCTACTAAAATATTGAACTTTAAAAGAAAACTCACAATGTTTTGGTACATTAAATAGGAGCCAGAAGATTTTTTTTTTTTTTTTTTTGTAGCCGTAGACACATCTTTTTACGGAAAATGATAAGAAGCACAGAAAACGGTCAGGCTGAGACAAAAAAGTGTTTGAATTTTACTTTGCATAGGAATAAAGCACAGGAAATCACATTTCAATGTTTTGAAATAATAATCAGAAAACAGAACGTTGATACAGTCTGATAATAAATTAACTATTTTGGAATTTCCCTTGTATGTGAATTGTAGGTGAGAGGAGACAATATCTGCTAAGGATACATTACAACCATTGCTTTGTTATTACATGTACCTCATTGTTCCTAATATGGAAAGAGGTTACCTAAGAACATCTAACACCTATTCTCTGCTGAGGTATTTCATATTTCAATTTAAACGACAAAAAAAGCACGTTTATGAACATGGACAACGTCTGCTTCGTACAGTTCAGTTTGGTGACATTAAGCTACTTAATTCCCCACGCTGATAGGCTCACTAAATAATCCCACGCTGGTGTATCTGTGAGTTACACTGGTTATCTTAAAAGCTCATGACATTTCGATACAACACTGATATGATCTTTGTTGGTAAACTCAGTTCAGTGCCAATATTAAGGATTTAGCATGCAGACCTTTTCCAAAGGAATGCCAATAATTTGCAGAAAGACTATAGAGGCACACACGGTCACATAACTGGCTTCCTCTTCAACAATGGGTGTTATTTCTGCAAATGTTCACATAACGATAAACTGGAATAGATGCTATCAGCATATCTCAGGAAATGCAACCGAGCTCAGCAGGACAAATAAAGATGTAAAACAAGAAGCATAAGAAGTTCATGGCAGTGCAGAGCATATGACCCTGTGATACATCAACAGTGGAAGAACTGGGCACCATCTGGGGAGGCATCTGTCTGCACGGCTCGTTGTTACAGAGACACGCAGCCCAGCGCACCCCAACGATCGTCATGCTGCTTCCTCTATGATGTCATTCGCACATTTATCTAGTGTTTGTTGGCTCCCACAGAGGAACTTGTCATTCTCAGCCTCTTATCTCCACGGCATAAACAAGCTTGTCACCCAGAAGCAGCTAAACCTGGGCGTGCGGTACGATGCGGTACGATGACGAACGGGATCACCCACCCGGCTTGAGTTTTAAAAGCAGAATGTTACAAATGTAAGTAACTTGTACAAGTTGGTAGGTGCTATTACCAGTAACTCTCGGTGTGCTTTTTTGGTTTGTCTTCTTTAACCATCACCCTTTTAGCTTTGTGCACGAGAAGCAAACAAAATTAAGTTATACTGAGGATCTACATAGACTACACGTGACCACAGACATGAACATTCAGCAGAATTCAGAGAGACATCTGGTCTTACTTGAGTCTTATTCTCTGAATTGTCTGTGTGGGTAATCAGAGGCAATGCAGGGAGATCAGAACAGGACACAATTCTCTTGATACAATATTTCGTGGGATGCTAGACTTTTTTTCACATTCAACCACATTTATCTATCTGAATGTCAAGCCCTACTCATGTTTTCAAAAGAGTGCATAGTGGGGCCCCAATTTGAAACTACACCCAATTGCTAATATAATTTTAAGTGCCCCTAAGAAAATTGTGTCTTTTACTTA
>JABJVR010008065.1:165-10946 GCA_025773905.1 Chitala chitala | reverse complement strand
AGTGCTGACCTGACACGGTTCTCTATAAATTATACCGTTTGTGTTGTGTACAATAATAATATACTGTGAGAGAGAGAGAGAGAGAGAGAGAGAGAGAGAGAGAGAGATAGATAGATAGATAGATAGATAGATCTGTCAGTGCAGCCTCTGAGAGTGGAGGAGATTTATGGCTTGGGGAAAGAAGCTGTGACACAGTCTGGCCATGAGGTACCAGACGGCAACAAAGCAAATGGTTTGTGTGACGGGTGTGTGAGGTCACCCACAACACAGGTGGCCTTGCGGGTGCAGCAGGTGGTGTATGTGTGGTCCGTGGTGGTGGGAAGAGAGACCTGGATGATCTTCTCATCTGTCCTCCCTACCTGCTATACGTCCTTATGATCCCATACAGTGTGATAATGTTTTCATTATATAAGAATAATTAATTTAAATTTATTCACTTAGTAGATGCTTTTATCCAAAGCGACTTACAACATTTCACATACCCAGCGCTAGCTCATTGTAATGTGTGTCTTTCTCAAGGATATCCTGGTGGCTGGGCTGGGATTTGAACCACCCACTTAGCCACCAGGTCACCCATAATATAACAAACAAGATAAATTGAGGCCTATTTGTAAGGCACTTGCTACAACAGCTCTTGTTTCACCAGGTGTGTTTTGGCAGAATTGGGGGTAGCGAGAAAGCCGCGTGGTAATGGAAGATTTCAGTTTTCAGCTCTCCTCTGTCCAAAGCAGCCGGACTCTGTTCCACAAATCCTTTCAAATGAAGCAGACACTGACTGGGGGGGACTGAATTCTGTGTAGCCCCCACCACCATGTCGTCATCTTACCAGTAATGTCATGTCTCCTTTAGAATTATTCTACTGCTTTTCCCTATAAATTCAGAATGCCACAGCCATACCCTGATGTCCTCAGAAAATGGTCTGTAGTGCCACCTTCTTGGTGTAAAATGACTGTGTGCCACACTCAGTCAAGGTCTGCGGGCACACCAACACATCACATGGAGGGATTTAAACTCGCACCGTAGATGGTGGTTAAACTGATGCCACAAGAAGAATGACTGATCAGATAAAAGGAGTGTGGAGAAACAGAAAAGTCACACGTTTGGCAACAGATGGTGCAGAACCGCACAGAATAGAATCTTTATTGTCATTGCACAAGTGCAGTGAAATTGTAAGGCTATCCTTGATGCAATGTAATACAGTGCTGGAACCATAAAAACAGTAAATACTTGTGGCAACAATAAATACGTATAAAATACTAAAAATACACGCACACAGACATCTCTCAATTAGTACACATGTTCGTATCATAATACCCTGACTGAGCAGCATTACCACTGTAATCTGCTGCACATTTCCCTTATTCCGCTTTAGCAGCGTTCACGGCAGTGATGGCTGTTTGTAATCGGTTTGTCCTTGTCTTGAGCATCCTGTATCTCCTACCTGATGGCAGCAGCTCATACAGAGGATGGCCAGGGTGGGATGGCTCTTTCAGTATGTTCTTGGCTTTGTCCAGGCAGTGTGAACTGTACAGTTCTTCCAGTGAGGGGAGAGGGCAGCCGATGATGTTCTGAGCGGTGCTGATGACTCCCTGGAGCACTTTTCTCTCTGCGGCCGTGCAGCTGGCAAACTGAACACGCACAGTACGTCTAAATGCTCTCTACAGAGCAGCAGTAGAAGGCTACCAGCAGCTTCTCAGATAGATGTTGTTTCCTGAGGAGTCTGAGGAAATATAGTCTCTGCTGGGCCTTCTTTACCAGTGCTGTGGTGTTGGTGCTGCAGGTAAGGTCCTCCTCAGTGGTAACGCCCAGAAACGTTAAAGTCGGCCACCCGCTCCACACAGTCCCCGCTAATGAACGGGCTCAATGTCAGTTTTGTTTTCCCTGTAGTCCACTATGACCTCTTTGGTGATATTGAGAAGCAGGTTATTTTCTCTACACCACCCAGACAGCCTCTCCACCTCGTCCCGGTACGCGAACTCACCCCCCCCCCCCCAGAGATGAGCCTGACCACGGCAGTATCATCTGCGAACTTGATGATGGCATTTCTGGGGTGAGAGGGGCTGTAGTCATGTGTATACAAGGTGAGGAGCAGACCACGAAGACTGCCACAAACAGGTACTACAGAACAGATGACAGAACACGCGTATCGCACACGTTTCAGTCATCAGTTACAAACGACAATGCTGTGTAGATGGCTGAGGCAACTGCAATATCAGCGTGTCTGATAATTACATTTCCTGGGACAAAAAAAAAGTTTTTCTGTATTGTCACTGTGTCATTAAATCTGCTGTAGAGGTTTGGAAACTGGGCGCGATGTTGTAATTCTGTACTCAGAACAGAAGGTTAGAAGTCTGTCTGAGCAGGGAGCAGAGCTAGGACTTTCCCAAAATCCTTTTCAGTTTGAGCGTCTAATTAAGCAATGTCCAGAGGGTTTGTCAGATGCAAAGGAAGCACAAGTGACACAAAGTAAAGACAATAGCAAGTGGACTAAATATGGGTCTGTGTGATGATCTCAACAGAGCATGTCAGGGGAGAAGGTCGTGGGGAATGCTGACACGCCTCAGCATAAACACGCACCTTCCCTCTGTTCTATATGCACGGTGTTCAGGGTATAGTATTTTGTCATCTGAAAGAATAGTGATGATCTACAATTAAAACGCAGAACAGAAACTTAGTCTGTTGCTGGAACTGATTTACTGTTAAATTTATGAGCTGTCATTGTTGGCATCCTGATTACAACTTACCCTCACAGTCAGATGCCACTGATGATCCAAATAGTAGAAAGATTCTGATGTAAAAATCACAAACATCAAACTAATGAGGATCCTGAGTGCTCTGCAGCCTAACCTGCCCACGTACAAACGGCCTGCTCTTGTGGACTCCTGCATTGGCTCTTCAACTGTTTTCTGGAGTTTAAAAACACATTCAGGGAGGGGTCTCAGGAGAAGGTCCTGCTGTACCTGACGTTTGTCACCTACAGACACTTCACACAGAATGTTCTGTGACTGGACTGCTAATTAGGGCTGCTAATTAGAGCTGCTGTTTCCCTCCAGACCAATTAGAGTGTTCTTTGGATGGTTCTTTGCGTGCTACTGAGGTTGGCGTTCTGTGGAGGAGCAGGACAGGTGTGTGCAGCTGCCGCTGAACCTCCTGGTGACCTGTCTGCACTATAACCAGAGACATGCTGAAGGTGTTGGGGCTCCAACAGAAGTGTGCTGAAGCAGCAGGTATATTTCAGTGTGATTTTAGGGGACGAAATGACAAGCTGGCTTTAACCACAGCTTCTTACATAATGATGCAGAATGACTGGTAATGTTGCAGAAAAAGCTGTGTGAACTTTCTGGTTATGTAAGGGCTGAACTGAGTGGTCTTCAGGGTGTAACAATGTACACACAAAATTATACAATAGGGTAGTTTACAAGAGTGAGCTGCAGTTGGTGCTTCTGATGGTGGGGTTAACTTATACTACCTCCATTTCATAGTGTTTCAGAACGAATAAAAAACACTAAAATTACAACACATATACAGAACGCAGGTGCCCTTCAATAAAAACGGAATCATTGTCAAAGACTATATTGACTCAAATATCATCTGAAACTGGTGTTAATGTCCACCCCTTGTGCTAGATGTAAATTAAGACGAGATATATCCACAACCCGATCTATCGTATACAAATAACATACTTCACAATTATCAGCATTGCAGCCTCCGAGTGCCCATACTGTCACTCAAACGTTAATTCAGTGTAAGACACAAATTACGGGCTGCTGCTTTTCGGCAACAACACGAAAGTAATCGAGGACATTCAGCTCAGGTTATAGATTAAACTATTCATACAATTGATTGTTAATATAAATCAAGGACCGGATTTATTAGAAGGAAACTTTGACGACACCACTGGCCCCGATTCACACACGCGCGCGCGCACACACTCCAGCTGACCGTGAGAGCAACTCGACTTCAAAGCGTGAGCTGCGATGTTCTAAACACGTGGGATTCTCCGACGCTCGCACGCGCACGAAGGGGGCGTGTGCGGCTGGTGGCAAAACGGGATGAAGCGCGGCTTCGCCATCATTTACACCCCAAGCTGGCAGGGGAAGAGCCGCATTTTTACAGACGCTTAATGTTTTTCAAATGTGCGTACATTTATTTATGAAGTCCATTAAACTATTTTAAATGATGGCGTGCGTTTTTATATGCGCACTGCATTTGGATTAATTGCAAGTAAGTTTATATTTGTATGTCACTGCGCATGCCATACTGTACAGTTTAGTACCATGGTTTTGTCGTGTATACACACTCAGCATCCCTACCACCGTGCATCATCTGAATCTGTCATCCTGAGGAAGAACATTTAGAAAGTGCAGCTCTGAGCATCTGCAGGCGCAGTAAGGTGTGCGGATAAGGAGCGCGCTGTGAGGCCGTGATGGGCAGCCTGAGACAGCCCTACACGGTCACCGTGCCCGAGGAAGCCCCGGTGACTGCGTTCCCCTTCCTGAAGCACGACATGTCACGGAAAGCCCCGGCGATGTCCGGGTCGGTGCTGGTTTCCGCGTTCGTGGGACTTCTTATTAACCAAGCAAAGGTAGGAGTCTGCGACCTGAACACTGGGGCTCATTACTGCGCCCGTCCTTACGTGCTCGACGCAAAAATAAAACACTTAAACGAGGCCAGTGAGGGCTGCGCCTTTATTCTTACCGCTAATACCGTGACCGTAAAACCACGTTTCCTGTCCGGATGGGACCATGTAAAGTCGCATGACTACATGTGTAACCTTAAATAATTCCGTTCAGAGGTTTGTTTTGTTTTAATGATTGCTCCCAGAAATGGGAATGCTGTCCTATTAATAAATTCAGTTTGAACACTTTTCTGTTTGCCCAAATAGTTTAAGCGGCGGCTTCAGGTGCGGAGGGACGCCGGTAAAAAGCTAAATAACGGCGCTCGGGCTCGTGTGCTCTTACCCAGCCGGAGCTCTTCGGCCGCTTCCCTTAGCGGCCACATTCTCGGTAATAACCTGTCATCGCCTCGGCTAACTTTTAGTGTTTGTGGGAAACCAGCAGAAGGCAAACGGATTGCTGCGGTAATCCGGCTCGCAGAGTGGGGCCGCCGCGCGCGGTGGCTCGTGCGGTGCGCGTGCCCACTGACGCAGATGATTGGGTGACGTAAGCGTTAGAGCTGCCGCGCGGACCCCACCCACGCTGCGCGTCTGTACAGTCCCGTTTGGTTATGCACGCAAAGCTGGTGTGAGTGGTGACACACCTAAATGACTTTATGTCGTTAGTAAACCCCGGAGCCAGCTGCTGTTCGTAAAGGCATGTGTGTTCTTTTTGTATAATAACGTGGTATTGCAGGCAGTGAACCCATGTAAAACTTTGTATTGTACATATTTTCAATATATAGTTAACCTGTGTATTCTCCATAATATTTATCTCTGTAAGTCTTTTCCTGTAGGAGTTCCAAATTGGCAGTTGGCTCCACAGTAACAGTGGAAATCAACAGTAGGGAAAGTGTGACTGTGGACGGTGACATCTCCCTAGGAGCTGCGCGTTCTGCTCGTGGTATGTCTTTTTGGAGACGAGCACCAGGAAAGCATTTGCAATGTGAAAAGGTTCTGCTGATGGTGGAGTAGTGCTGTAAAGAATAACAGCCTCATAGAAGGGCTATAACTGCAGCAAATCCTCAGTTATGTAACTTCATGCTCAGCTGCAATTACAGGTCTCCTTCTGTGTGGAGGCTGAACATCAGCAGTTACAGGTCTCCTTCGGTGTGGAGGCTGAACCTGTGCAGTTACAGGTCTCCTTCTGTGTGGAGGCTGAACATCTGCAGTTACAGGTCTCCTTCGGTGTGGAGGCTGAACCTGTGCAGTTACAGGTCTCCTTCGGTGTGGAGGCTGAACATCAGCAGTTACAGGTCTCCTTTGGTGTGGAGGCTGAACATCTGCAGTTACAGGTCTCCTTCGGTGTGGAGGCTAAACCTGTGCACACTGAGATTAGGCTGCTTGTCCTTGTGACCTGTGTTGGTTCTGCTCAAACACACACCTGCTTTGTGAGATGTGCTTGTTTTTTTTTTTCTTCACACTTGAAGCCAACAGTTACTCACTTCCTATTCCTAAACTGTCATATAAATCCTTGTTTTTCATTGTTTCATAAAATGTTTATTTTGTCACCCTTAAAATGTTGTATTACTCATCTGATGTCTTCTTATTTACAGTTAGTCTTAGCCCTATTTGAGATCCCAGTGGTTTGAGTGCTGTGCCTCCTACAGGTCCTTCATGTGTACTGCAGAAATGTTGGACATTCTCATGCTTGTTTGACTTGCAGTTGCAGCACCTTACAGTCACTGTGGTGTTGCAGAGCACACGCTGCCTGTATTGAAGTGTAATGCAGTACAGCTCCTCAGGTTAAAGGTCACCACGTTGGACTTGGTGTTTAATGTAAATGTTATGATGGGACAGAACTCCCCTCTTTGTTGTGTAAGAGATACCATGCGGGATTAGGGCACAGAGTGCATGATGCATTATAAAGAGTTGATGAGGTGTGTGTGTGTGTGTGTGAGATGGTAAATGATGGAAGAGTTATTGTCCGGATACTGCCTGGGGCGAACAGTGCTCACTCTGAGCACCCTGTAATAAAAACTGTATTTTAACACAAGGGCTTCTTGCATTTTAAGCTTGTTGGCTGAAACCCATTTATTACCATCTAGTGGGTTGACTCTTGTCATAGTGCCTTATTGATCTGTAACAGTGAGGGAGATGTGCAAGGTGATTGGCTGCACAAAATGTCTTTCTGCATCAAAAGAATGTTATTTGTCAGCAGAAAAGCAATTGACCACTGGAGGGAGGACCCTCATGGTGAGGTCACACCTGGCATGTATTATTAACAGCAGCGACCTGAGACCTGCATGCCAACAACACACACACCTCTGTGTGTGTGTGTGTGTGTGTGTGTGTGTGTGTAAGTCTTTAAGAAGGCATAGACACTTATTAATGTTTCTGAGAAATGCTCAGGTATGGTTCTGGTGAAAACCAGTCCTCTGTTGCATGTGCTTGTTTCTCAAAGCTGTCCAGTTTTCCACCTAAAATGCCATCTTGTTACTGGTGCCAAAGTATTGACTAGAGTAGAGTTTTGTCATTGTTAAAAAATTACAGAGCTCACCCCACACTGCACATTCACTAAAGTAACAACATGGAGAACGGTTCCATTGTGCAAACAGAAAAGTTACTTGGTTAATGATCAATAACATTGCAGTCAACAGCTAGTCAGTCATCTTCTATACTGCTTATTCCTGTTAAGGGTCTTGGGAAACCTGAAGCCCATCCCTGAACACATAGGGCGCAGGGCAGGGGACACCCAGGGTGGGGCGCCAACCCACTGCAGGGCACACACACACAATGTGCAATTTTGAGACACCAGTCAACTTAACCCACATGTGTTTGGACTGTGGGAGGAAACCGGAGAACCTTGAGAATACCCACCAAGCACAGGGAGAACGTGCAAACTCCATGCACACAGACCCAAGGAATCGAACCCCAGCCCTGGAGGTACAAAGCAATAGTGCTAATGACCACGCCACCGTGCCGCCCAGATAAATAGTGTAATGAATGAATGAATAAATAAATAAACAATATGGCAGTGAGTGATTAAACAGTATGAGGGTGAGATGAAACATGGCAGTGAATGAGTAAACAGTACGAGGGTGAGATGAAACATGGCAGTGAGTGAGTAAACAGTATGAGGGTGAGATCAAACATGGCAGTGAATGAGTAAACAGTACGAGGGTGAGATGAAACATGGCAGTGAGTGAGTAAACAGTACGAGGGTGAGATGAAACACGGCAGTGAGTGAGTAAACAGTATGACGGTGAGATGAAACACGGCAGTGAGTGAGTAAACAGTACGAGGGTGAGATGAAACATGGCAGTGAGTGAGTAAACAGTATGAGGGTGAGATCAAACATGGCAGTGAATGAGTAAACAGTACGAGGGTGAGATGAAACATGGCAGTGAGTGAGTAAACAGTACGAGGGTGAGATGAAACACGGCAGTGAGTGAGTAAACAGTATGACGGTGAGATGAAACACGGCAGTGAGTGAGTAAACAGTACGAGGGTGAGATGAAACATGGCAGCGAGTGATTAAACAGCACAAGGGTGAGATGAAACATGGCAGCGAGTGATTAAACAGTACGAGGGTGAGATGAAACATGGCAGCGAGTGATTAAACAGTACGAGGGTGAGATGAAACATGGCAGTGAGTGAGTAAACAGTACGAGGGTGAGATGAAGTTTGGACTTGTGCCCCAGGCACATATTGACAGACTGAGTTTAATTACCTGAAATTCTCCATTAATTAAAAAACACATAAAATTTTTAGGTGTGTACATCAGTTATTGCACACTGGGGGGAAAGAGGCATATGGACAGGAGCATTAGTGTTCAGTAGGGCCACAGCCCTAGGGAAGAAGAAGTTTGTCTTCCTGGAAGTCCGAGCTGTGATGTTCCTGTATCTCCTTCCAGATGGCAGAAGGTTAAACAGGTGGCGACCCTGATGAGAGGGGTCTTTGGTGATATTGTAAGTTCGCTGCAGGTAGCTCAAAGTAGAGTTGGAGTCTAGATCTCTGAGTTCAGTCCCGTTGATGTCCTCCCTGTCCCGTCGGCCTTGTTGCAGTTGACCTACCATGATGTCATGCAGTAGGTTGTTTCACACAGCAGCACTGCAGTAGAAGTTCACCAGCAGTGTCTGAGGTAGGCCAGCTCTTCAGGTATTAGAGGTGCTGCTGCGCTTTTCCCACTATTGTGGGTGTGGCTTTATTGCAATAGTGTCAAAATAATTACTGCTTTTTGATTGCAGCACAAATAAACAACACAAAGTATAGCCTAGCTGGCCAGGTGGACTACAGCCTGCTTTCCTGGGACCTTCAGCGGAGCTTTACTAGCTGCCTGTCACATGCTTTCTTTGCCCTTTGGGTTAAATGGAGGCTGAAGCAGAGCAGATGAAGTGAGCAGCTTTAGAACTTGGTGGCTTTGCTCTCTGAACCTCTTACTCCTCCCACCAATGTGCCACATGCTCCAAAAGTCCGTTTGTGTAGGTGGCTTTTTGGGTACTGGACATGCCTGTTTTGTGGGGGTCCGTTTTCACGAGTCGGTCGATCTCTGCTGTCAACTACAGCAAGAAAGTGGTCTGAGGCTGGTGGAGATATTCTGGGTGCACCGTGTCACGCAGACTCCCTGTAACCCAATGCTAGGAGCACCTGAGCTAATGTTGGCAGCAACTCCTGTGTGGGAGAAATTGGCCACTGTAACTGGGAAGGGAACCAGAGACAGCCTGGAGCTGGCTCCAGGTTGCAAAATTTATATTTGGTACATAATCCAAAGTTAATTAAAAGTCTCTTTCTTGGGGAAAACAGACAGATTGACATACAATAACTACCAAACTGTCAGATTTAGTCCTGTGTCTCGCAGCTAATGTGAAAATGTGCCATTCTTTGTGCTTCTTTCTGTAACTCCACATCTGAAAGTCCATTTCTTTTCTTACCTCACAAAATCAGACTTCCACCAGGATAATATTGTTTAACTGGACATGTAGAGGTTTCCCTAGTAGTAGGTAATTTGCTAAATATTAAATCGGTGTTTCTCACCCTATTTCTCAGTTTGTATCAGGTGTGTGTTAATACCATCTCTTTGTATTGTTTTCTACAGAACTCGAAGAGTGCTCAGGGCCTTGTGGGACTGCGAAACCTGGGAAACACAGTGAGTATAGAAGGAACACTCCACACACACACACTATGCGCTGCAGGGGAGGCGCGCCTGAAACGCAGGAACATGAAGCCATCTCCTGCTACCAGCTTATTTATTTGTCAGGCCTTCAGAGAGCCAGATGGATATTTAACTGAGTGTGAAGCGTATTGCACATGTGAGCTGCCCCTCTGCATGGAGGAAACTGCAGTCCTAAGAACACGTTCCATCTGCTGTTAGCACGCTCAGAGCTGGCTGGTTGATTTCTCTAAAAACACCCAGGCCAACATCTCCTCCAGGCAACAGCACTGGGCGTTTCCAAAAATAAACAAATTCAGTATGCACAATCTCTGCTGGGGTGTCTGTGCTGTTGAACTCTGGGCCAACCACTACAGGCAGTGTCCACATGCAGACTGGCTGTAACTTTTTAGTTTCCAGCCTAATACTAAGTGAAGTGTGTTAAATGAAAGTGAAGTACATGCTGAGCAGATGTGTGTGTTTGTACACATGGGTTGTGTAAAGCTTGGTCTACAAGCTGACTCCCACCTCTGTCTTCTCCAGTGTTTCATGAACTCCATCCTGCAGTGCCTCAGTAACACTCCCGGCCTGCGTGAATACTGCCTGAACTCCGGCTATCGCAGAGACCTGAACACCAGCAGCGGCCGAGGGAACACTGCGCTTATGGAAGGTGTACATCCCACACATGCTCACACACTCACACAGAGCCCCCTTATGAAGCTCCTGCTGATCTTTTTCTTGTTTTCTCTAGAGTTTGCAAAGCTCATCCAGACGCTGTGGACATCATCTGGCAGTGAGGCTGTTAGCCCCTCTCATTTTAAAACTCAAATCCAGAAATATGCCCCGAGATTTATGGGCTACAAGTAAGTATATTGAGTTGTGGAGTGGGTATTTGTTACACGTTCACTTGCATGCAGCTAGGAAGCAGCACTGTCAGTGATGTGTGGGCAGCAGTGTTAGTGATGTGTGGGCAGCAGTGTTAGTGATGTGTGGGCAGCAGTGTTAGTGATGTGTGGGCAGCAGTGTTAGTGATGT
>JABJVR010008064.1:0-10948 GCA_025773905.1 Chitala chitala | reverse complement strand
CACTTATCTGGTATTAAATTGCGTTTTCACAGTGAAGGTGCAACTGTTGTGAAAACATGAGGTGATGTGAGAAGTTCATGTATTAGTTAATGTATTTTAATTTGTTTAAATGACAACCAGTGAAAGGTCACTACATTATAAACTAGTGCTTTAAGTGTAAAAGCACAGGCACCAGTACTCCCGTTATGAGACGCGCCGGTACGTAACACACATTCCCGCTGCTTCGGCCCACTTGGAGCACTGTATTCAGTTGGCGTTCGGTTACACCTGTATACAGTACACAGCCATCTCACATATAGTACCTATCAAACTGCGTCTGCATTTTTGCAAAAGTTTTTCTTAAATGGAACCTTTCACGATTGCAAAGGTACTGATATTTCAATACAGTCCCTTCGCTCTGCTTCACTTTCGTGCTCTGGCTGAGTAAGCGTCATAATTTTCTTAACAAAGAAATTCAGTTTTTTTTTCTTTTTTTCACTGTAATTGAAGTGAAAACGATCAACGTAGCTGCAGTAAAAAATCAATAAGTAATTTATCGTTTTGTGGTTGTGACAAGAAAGACTAAAAAAATCTAATTACCCCTTTTATTTGGTTTTTAGAGTATGCTTTCAGTGTTCAGAAAATTATATAAAAAACAAAAAGATAAAATTGTCTGCATAATTGAAATTTATTACATAATTCTGGATCTTTTCCACAAAGTCAATGTAAAACAGAAGTTCAGTTTGAAAATGACAAAAAAACTACAAATATACTAAGCACATTAAGCTATTATACTTCAGCTTTGTACACGAGCCTTTTATGCCGATAAAACTTGCAAAGTTGAGACCAATGCAGAACTGCAACTCATGTAACTGCAGGCCCAACTGCATGCTAGTAACATCTCTGCAGTCAATGAGCACTACAGTCAGAAAAGTCCTCGTATCTGTCTAGCATCGCTCTGAGAGGAAATACCTTCTCAGGTGTGCCAGGTCTGTGGGGGAGGAATCAGTCCTGCTCCTGAGGTTCTGGTGCACATCCACGCTCTGCTGAGGAAATGGGGGACCTTCTAAGGGCAGGTAGAGGGGTGAGTTGCAATAGATGGGAGAAAGGTGAAGGCCTGGGGTGCTCCAGGGCAAAATTAGGCTGCTGCACATCAAAGGGTCACCTACACCCGGCAGCAGTCTGCTCGAGGGCACATGTGTGAATGAGGAGAAAGAGGAAGGCGACCTAAGGGAACAGGGGAGCTGAAGATTGGAGAAGGCCTGGGACTCGGGTAGCTGGTAGTTGGCGGTGCTGTCTGGCTCTGCTTGTCTCTGCTGCTCGTGTTTCATCGCTGCAGTGAAGCTAGGCTTCTCTTGTTGCCTGACAGGTGAAACACATGGCCTCTTTAGAGAGTTGTGGTAGGACTGGAGGTACTGCTGGGAACCAGGAGGCACCTCCCAGTTGCTGGGGAGGCTCCGCTGATAACACTGGCTTTGGCCTGTTGCACTGCTTGTGGACAGACCTGTCCAGGAAGCCTTGGAGCCCTGCAGCAAGTTGTTGATGTCATCTTTCTCTCCTAGAAGAGCACTTGTGCTGGATGCAAAGTGCCAGAGGCTGGGCTTCAAAGGGGAAGATGCAAGACGATGTAGGGGACCGAGAGGTGGCTGCTCCTTGCCCAAGCCCGCGTGGTACCTCATCCGGAGCATCTCAGTCCTGAGTTTGGTGTTTTCCTTGCTTAGTGCCAGCAGCTGCCCCTCCAGCATGTAGTCATTGAGCCGTCGCCTTTCCCGTGACCGCTTGGCAGACTCGTTGTTCTTCCTACGCTTGTCCCAATAGGAGGCGTCCTTCTTGTCCTCGGGGGTCATCTGCCGTTTGCGACGCGCCCCAGGTGCGAGGCCCCTGGCACAGCCCTTCAGGCTTAGAAGCCTCTGTGCCAGCAGCGAGTGTCCAGCCACGGGCAGCAACGCCCCCTGCCTCGGGGCATCCTCTTCTTGCTTGCTGCCGTCCAGACAGGGCGAGGGGAAACACACACCCTCTCGTCGACTCTCGATGCTCCACGGTGTGCACATTGCAGGGAGAGGAGGCCGCTGGAGCTTCTGGCCGGCTTCAAAAAGAGCAAGTGGAGACATGTGTCAGGACAGATATTTACATCAGGTTTAACAGGTACAGTGGTTACTGGAAATGCAGTGCAAATGCAGTCAGTGCACTGACAATTGTTCTACAACTGTTTGAAGCGCCACACAAGCAAATATAATGATAAGATAAGCTATTGGTGGTCACAGTGATACTCCACCCAACTATTTTAACTGTATAGATGTTCTGTGATCTCATACCATGAAACCTGTTTAGCTTTGTTATAAATTAGTTGATTACTAGACACTAAATACTTTAGCCAAACGCAAAAAGCCGAAGAGATTAAATACAGTTTTTGTATTTTTTGAGTGTTACAAGCAAAAAATTTGGTTTCCTGATCGTGAATATCAAAAGGCAAAATGTTTTATTTCATGCATTTTTTTTTGTTAACATACTTCATGGAGTTTTCTTGGTAAAAATGGCCATCCGATATTCAAGATATTGAATATCTCTTGTTTCCATTTTTTAAGTTTATGTCTGCTTTCTTATATCAATGCCACGTCAATACTCCAACTAATTAGGTAAAGCATAAATAACTAAACTGGAGATAAAATTTAATACCTAAATTAATTCAGGGTGCTAAACTCGATCTTTTAATGCTTTTGCCAGTTAAAATAATAACCACATCAGTCTAGTACAAAAGCCTGAACATAACACTATTATTATGAACTATTATGATGGACAGACAGTAATGACAATAAACGCGTTTTAGTTAAAAATGGCAATCGAATACAATTATTTATCATAAAACGTAGAAAAAACGTGTAATTACACTTATGTCGTTAATTTCGATACGACTCGTATTGTTCACAATATAGGCTAAGGAGAGAGTCTTCATAAAACTATCGTTACTATTAAACACGTGAACATAAAAAGCTATTGTATTAATAGGCTAAAAATAGTGGAGTTTTCACATTATTAACGTTATTAAACCAACTTTAAAGCGTACAAAAGTGGACAGTGCAAAGCTGTCCTTTGCTTACCGCTGAAGTCTTCGACACTAGCGTTAGCTGAAGTTGCCGGTTTGTTGGTGTAGTCGCTGTCACGATCCGAAGTGCTGAAATTGTTGTTCGTTATTATTTGCAAGTTCACGTACGCTTTACGATAAAATCTATTTTAACATTTGCAATGAAAACTTTGAAATGTAAAGAGAGTGAATATATTCCTTCTTAAAGTGCTGCTGAAAGTTCCTTCAGTCAGGGCGCAACTGGCCAAGACGGCAGAGTGCAGGTGCAGTAAAATGCACTGTACACGAGTGCGCCCTCTACTTTGTGTGCCCTGGGCCTCTGCGCGCTCAAGTGCGGTTTGTTCTGGTGAAACGGGGTATTCGGTGGTTAAGGAAACTGGCTAGTTTACTCAGGTGTTAAACAAGTTGAAACACACAAAAGCATGGAAAACAAGAGCTGACCGAAAAATGAGTCACTTAGTAATACCTGGCCTACTTATTTTACTTTGTAAACTCGATATCGTTTTACGTTAACAAACTGCAATGTGCAACACTAGTATGTTCTGTGTTTTCTTAATTACATAACTGTGTTCATGTTTTCAGTTTCTTTCCAATAATGTCTGCAGCTGTTTACATTTTTATACATAATCAAAATGTTTATTAAGTGTGTTTCTTTCTTTTTATGTTGCACCGAATACAAAATGCCAGTAGTGAAATGGCAACCTTAGAAGAAAACAGCTGCATTCTTACAAATAGCATAAAGTGAATTCAGTTTGCAAAGACGTCAGTTATTTTTTGTTTGTTAGATCTAAATTTGTCCCAAGTCTTGCAGTGAGCTGTGCACCGCTGACATTTCTGCATGTACAAAGAAAAGTACAATTGCAGCTTTTAAGAAAAGACGGCCCTGCATTGGCAACTCACACTTCTTGCATACTGTATCTGCATACAGGAGGGCTGCGAGTGTGAGATGGCGAAGGTGGGTCGTGGGTGGGCGGCACAGGTGGTGAGCTAAGGGGGTCTCCATGTTGGTGGGGGACAGTTCAGAGTTTGTGGTATCGATTGACTTGTTTGCTCATTACTCATTGCCTTGTAGAGAAACATTCAAAACCTGACTGGTGTTTTTCAACATGCTGTCATACCTCATGCAGTGTTTTTTCATGGTACTATAAGTCTTGTCAGACACCCTGAACATATGGTTTTAACAGTAGTAAAGACATACACCTCAGGCACACACACATTTAAATACACTTTCATACACAGAAATTGACACATGCTTGTGTACAATTAATCTTTTGAACAACGTTCATTTTATTTGGGGTAAATTCATGGGTGTTCAGGTATATCATATAGACTAAAATATTAGTAAATGTGTGGATATAATTAACGCCTTTCACAGTTATAAAAATTAAAAAGAACTTACACCATCTGTAACACAACAAATATGTGAATACCTTCAAAAATGTAGGTTAGCCTTTACATGTGTTTTCCGTTTATACATAATACACAACATCATAAAATGGATTTTTTAAAATACCATTTTAAGAAAAACCCTGTACTGTAAAATATGAAACATAATGATAATAAAGTGCAACAAGAAATACAGGTTTCATTGAAATTATTGCAAATATAGAAGTGAACTTTAGGACTTAAAACATTAATCTTTCCATGATTTTATTTGTTTAGTTGTGGCAATGGAGTTGGTCGCTTGCTTGAAAATGTTTGTCTAGATGATTCAGTTTCTGTTGCTTATGCCTTACTTGAATGACGTTGTGACAATTGCCAGACTTAATCAGGTGCCCTTTGATGACAGAACAGCACTTACTGTTAGTAGATTCTCTAATACTGTTGACCTTGTTTGTGACATGCACTGTACTATTATCCTTGTAAGTCGCTTTGGACAAAGGTGCCTGCTAAATAACTAAAATGTAAATGTGGAAGAAAAGAATGTGAATTTTTTCAGTTTAAAAATAATGCAAATATGCGTATGAGCTGAATGAATGTGGCACACATCATAGTTTTCTATTTTTTCGGCTGCAAAACTGAATTTTCAACTGTGGGTTTTCTCACCATGCAATGGTAACTATTCACTGAAATGTGAAGTGCAAAAGATTATTAACAACATCCTAGCAACACTGTAAAAGATTTCTGCGATGAGACAAGGCTCACTAGGCCCAGTAATATGAAAGATCGGCAAATGTTACTTCTGTTTATTAATAATCTAAGTGTTGTTGTTAATCTACAGTATCTACAAACCACTTCCCCCTCTTTTGCAGACTTTAATTTCTGTGCTACATTTAATTCACACCATTTACATTGCTGAAGGAACAAATTAGACATGGCAGAGAATCCCTTGACCAGTCAGGTAAAACATGGAGGTTGGCATGGCTGCCCTCCCACACATAACCCACCAAAACACATTCTTACTGTTCTCACACATTTCTCAGACAGAAAGTACCAATGACTCACAAACTAAAAAAGAAAAGTAAAAGCTTCAAACGAATTCTGACTTAGATGGGAAACTGCCTCAACACCTTTCTGGAAGACACAACTGAAGTAGTGTCCAGCAGCTGCGACATCTGGTTTTCACAACTTTCTATAGTCAGTCCAGCCTTGACTCCTTTGAAGTTTTAGGCCCTTCACTTTGATGCCCCTTTAGTTCAGTTTCACAGCTTTCGTTTGTACTACTGCATCTCTGCATGGCTATGAATAGCACCTAATTAGTGGCACATAATAAGTTTCTGAGTGTGTCTGTTTACAGGGGCTTCTTCTGTCAGTGTTAATACAAATAATGCCTAATGTGAGAACGTCAGTTTGCCAAACTAGAAACAATTCTCGCTCATGCATGCATGCTAAGCTGTTTGTGGTATGCAGTTGAGATAATATTTCAATGCTTTTAATTGTAAATAAGCATTACTTTACAGATAGTATGCAGTCACTTTAATGTGTTAATACTTTTATATTTGTTGCTTAGAAGATGCTTGCAATGTGAATGTAAGTTATTCTCATACATATATTTTAATCCAGTGATCCAATAAAGTGATATAGGTCAATACATTTCCCAAAGGCACAATAAACGATTCTGATCCTAGTTCAAAATTATAACTTTTAAAGACCTTGGTTTTTATGAACCATGGTCTGAAATATGAAAACACAGGCATACATCTGAAGTGGGCTGTAAATAACAGATGGTAATAGTTTATAGGGCCTCAATGTATTGCCATGACAGCTCTTCGTTATTAGTTTATTATTTGTCGAACACTGTGTGAATTTGTCAGACAGGAAGTGGGTATTTTGCTGTGAGGTGGTCAGTTCCTGTTATCAGCCACAGTCTTGCATTTTACATTAAAATTTAATAAGAAAACCTGAAATGTCCAGACATCTAGCAGGAACCCACCTTGTACTCCTCATCTTCCATTTCCTTAAATTTTGTCTAGTGTTTTTCAGAAGTGATTATAACTTTGTTCAACAGGAAGTTTGTACTGTGGGGTACGTGTTAGAAATGGTAATTACAGCTTGCACCTGTTTCACTATTGCAGTTGCTTTACTGACATTTAAAGGCCCTTGTTGTAACACTTTAACATTAAAAAGCATGTTTGTGTTTAATTTGATTGGCATGGGCTGTATGGCATAGCTTCAAGTGCCAGTATGGCTCACTGGGCACCTTTACTTTAGAGTGATCAGTAGCTCAGGCTCTGTCTGTCTAACGTCCGTCCGTCTGAGGTTCATCTGTCTGAGGCCTCTGTGCGTCAGGTTTGTACACCCTCGCCCTGGCTGGACTATGTGAGGCTTTGGTTTCTTTATGCATACTGCTTGGGTAAATCGGGTATGCAGGCATTATCTGCCTGTCTTATAGAGAAAGTGAAAGCAGATATACATTACAATGATTCTCAGTGAATGGCTTAATCAGGTCACCTTATGACCTTTTTTTTTTTTTTAACCGGTCAGAAAGATCTCTCCAGAGTGAATTCACTACTGGGTATTTCTCCCTTATGACCTTACATGGACAGGACCTACATGCTGTCTTCAACAAAGGTGGTGTTGAGCAAACATCATTAACATCATGCTTATAGTAAAGATTATATCTGTCCATTTTAAATAACTTCCAGGAAGGGTTGCAATGGCCCAGAGATTTCTGAGTGAAGAAAGGGATACAGAGCATAGTACATTTTAGCATCGTGAAGTATTATATTTAGTGTGTAAAGTCATTGTACAGGCTTCACTTTAAAGGTTTCCCATAATGCACTTCTATTTTAATTTTGCAATGCACTTCAATGTCACTGGTATATCAAATCTTCTGGCGAATTGACAGTTGTCATCTAACAACATGGTTAGCCATAACTTCAAATCACAACTAAAAAGACCACTATTAAACCTAAATATATGATGCAGTTAGCAGTATTTGACAAAAAAGAGGACAAAGACAGTTTTTTCAGTTTGTCTTACAGACTAGGCTCTGACAGTGACTCTGTGGTTTTGAATGTGGAAAAAATTGACTTGACAGTTAATTTAAAGGGAAATTCCAGTTCAGCTCAAAAACATCCAAAAGAAAATACATACGGTATATGTTGAACATAAAAAGGCCCACAAGGTAACTTAAAAAACATCTCCAGTTACTCTTACTGGAATCAGATACTGCTACTGAAAAAAAGAAAAAAAAAAAAAAAAGTATTTCTGCCTGCAATCAAAATGGAGTGCTGCAGCAACAGAAATTAACCCAATTAAGTGACCTACTGAAGGAAACACCACCAATTAAAGACTTGAAAGAAACTGTGAGGATGAGGAGTTCACTTTCTGCAAAATTCTCTTACTTTTGAGAAACTTTTATACACTGAAACACTACTCAATATTTGTTATATACGTAGTAGAACTTCCAAACTCCTAAATTTATAATTATTTTTCTTGTCTCAACCTCAGGAGCATTTGCCTGTTCCTGCTTGCCATCTGCCTCTTACTCTACTCAGCTATATTCCAATAACATAAAATTCACATTATAGTGCTCTTAACGTGTCACCTTTCCTGTTCAAATTGTCAAGGAAACGTGTTTTCTACATCAACCATGTGGAACTGCACTAGCCTGCAGACTGAATTTACAGTTCATGTGCCAGAATAAAAACATTGATCATAAGATCATCTCATTACTTACAAAACCAAATAAATTGTAGTGATGATTGATGCTACAGTTAATGTAAATAATACAGTATAATTTTCTCAAGTGTGATACTTTATAGAAGAAAATAATGCCCCCGCCCCCTTTTAACGTGCCCTTTAATGTGACAGTACACACTGGGGTGTGACATTGTGACTTTGATACAGCAGTTGTTCAGTAGGATCAGAAACCAGATGCATTTTTGTGGACTAATCGCACTCTTGTCCTGAATCAGGGGATTCTTACCGTGACACTTTCACATTCGTCACAGTCTCCCCCTCTAAATATCTTCAGTAACCACAACCCCACTGCTTGGTAGCAGCCAGTCTTTATCCGAATGTTAGGGGGTGACCGGGGCTCAACTCAGAACCTCATGGTCAACAGAGTTACAAGACAAGACAATCAGCCCACTGATCCAAAGACTCAAGTCTCCCAGTTGGGGGACTAATCGCACTCTTGTCCTGACTACAGGGTTATTCTCCCCATATCAATTTCACATCTGTTACACCAGCAGTGACCTGTGAAAGGTCACCAGTGCTGCTTTGTATCTGAATGAAAACCCTGGTGTCTGCTGTCACATAGAGGGCCGTTACTTTTTGCGGGCTGGGTTTGGATTCTGCTTCATGTTCCACCTCAAGATCCTGAGATTAACGGGTGATGGGTGGCGATACATGACCTCAGTTAGAGTATGTGGGCCTCCTCAAACGCTCAAGCTATTTTCAGCATTTCACTTCAAAGTGTACGTTTCTGAGTTTGGGTGTCTGCTGTTTATCAGGTTAATGACAGGCATCGGTTAAACTGTCAGGGAAAAGGGCCTGTCGAACTGGCCAAATAAGCATGGGAGGCCTCCAGCATGTCACATAAACCACTCTGATGCCCACACACAGTAACAGATGAGCCAGATAGGCCTTGGTTTGCATGCACGTGCACATTGCCACACACACATGCAAGCACACACCCACACATTAACTGCTTGTGAACATGGGGGCAACAGAAGCTTTACTAAAAGGGTTGATATTATATATAGGTGTGTCATGCATGTTACAAATTTAAAATCGTTATTATAAGTAAAATAAAGAGTGTGAGAAGCACTGACTCCTCAGGTTATAAGGGTACAAGGGGCTATTGCAGATGCTTTGTTTTATATTACATTACATGCTGATAGCCACTAGATGGCAGTGCAACCAAACGTGAAACAAGCACCTATTCTTCCAAATGTAGCTTAATCGACCTAGCTTTCAGCAAACCATTCATAATAAAGACATTCCAAGGAAACAGATCGATGCAAAATGACAACGTGAACTTCAGCGTAATGGCCTTTAATCGGATTTCCTGGTCATGTACACCCTGTGTACGATGCTCAGCCGCTAACAAAGTAATCCTAACTGAGATGAACTCAGACTGTGACTTAATTGTGTGGGGACCAGGTGCAGTCGTGAATTTTGCCCTGGTCACACCTCAAGCATTCACGATGATATTTAGCTCAGTCTGTTAGTCTAGCATCAACTCCTCAAATACTTCAAGGCGAAAGCTGCCCGTAAGTGGTGAGATGTGTTTGTCAGTGTGCATCACATCATTCAGCTGTGTTTCACTGAGTCAAAAGTGTCTTTAAAGTGTTTGACAATCTTTTAAAAAGTTTTCATTTCAGTAATTAAAAACTTTAACTTACATTTAGTGCAATGGTTAGAATTCCGTATTAATTATTCACAGTCAAAGCAAATCGAGACCCTTTTTGACTCAACTAATATTAAGTAATATATATCTAAAAGCATTAGACTGTTTGTAATAGTATGTACTTGCCATATAATGCTCAGCTCCATCAATCTGAACTTACCAGTTTTGTTTCAGTTATTTTTTAACACTCCAACTGTATGCATATGGCATTGTTACTGACCCTAGCTCATTTCCTTCTGTCTACCAAAATAAATAGCCGGTTTAAGCCTACTCAGAGGCGGCAAGGTGGTGTGGTGGTTAGCACTATCGCCACGCACCTCCAGGCCTTGGGTCTGTGTGCGTGGATTTTGCATGTTCTCCCTGTGCTTGGTGGATTTTCTCCAGGTGCTCTGGTTTCCACCCACAGTCCAAAGACATGCAGGTTAGGTTGATTGGTGTATCTAAATTGCCTGTGGTGTGTGCCCTGTGGTGGGTTGGCGCCCTGCCCTGGGTGTCCCCTGCCCCGTGCCCTATGGGCTCCAGGCTTCCCCGCGACCCTCACCAGGACTAAGCGGTTAAGACGACGGATGGATGGAAGTGTACTTGGGCCTATTTTTCTAAAAAAAAAAAAAAAAAAACCTTTGGACCACATAAATGTAATGTGGTGTAGAGAGATTATGTCCTGACTCCACTTGTGAAAGGGTGTATATTTCACGTTGTAGAAGAGAAGACCTGCCGGTCACGTGTAGTTTTCAGGACCTCCCTTCTCCTACACAGCCTCTGTCTCAGTGCTCTGGTTTCTTCTCACAGTCCTTACCATCAAGGACTGAGGGAAGAAACAACATTTAACACAATTTGTTTAAGTTCCGGTGAATTGGCAACCCTTCATTGCCTCTGTTAGTGTTTGTATGCAGTGTTTTGGGTTGGTGTCCCATTCAGAGTACACTGTACTTTGCTACAAACCCTGTATAGTCTGACTTAGCCTTCAGTCTCCCCCCATGACCCTGTACAGTCTGACTAAGCATTCAGCCCCCCCATTGACGTTGTACTGCCTGACTTAGCCTTCACGCCCCCCCTTGATTCTGTACTGCCTGACTTAGCCTTCAGCC
>JABJVR010008063.1:0-10950 GCA_025773905.1 Chitala chitala | reverse complement strand
TTCTCTTGTCTGCCCCATGCCCATTGCTTTCTCTACTATATCACATTGTACATTTATCCACTTCCTCTTGTCTAAGCATACTTGTTTCTTTATACTTCTACACATCTTTATATTGTTTTTCATTTTCTGGATTGTTCCTGATTCTTTTTTTGAATTCCCTTCTCTCTTCTACCAGTTGTAGTGTTTCTCCTGTTATCCACGTTTTTTTGGACGACCTTTCATTATCATGTCCTTTGCAGCATTAGCTAGCAATTCTGTTATTCTCTTCATTCTTTCCTCCAGGCTTGCATTGTCTCCAATTTTTTCGGCTTCCTGGATTCGTTGTCGGATGATGTCTTCTTTTGCCTTCAGCTGCATCCTGTCATATTTAGCACCTTTTTCTCCTTTTGTCGTCTGTTTCCCCCTCATTTGTAGTTTTAGATTGCACATTATTAATTGATGATCTGACGCAATATCCGCACTGGGGAAGCTTCTACATTGTGTCACCATGCTCCTGTATTTCTTTTCGACTAGTATGAAGTCTATCATATTTGTTGTTTTGCCGTTTGGTGATTTCCATGTCCACTTGCGTTGTCCTGTTTCCTGGAATTTTGTGTTTGTTATGTATAGCCCATTTTGTTGTGCGAATTCCAAGAAGCGTTCTTCTCTTTTGTTCCTTTCCCCAATTCAGTGTTTTCCCATCACGTCCTCGTATCCCATGTTGTCCCGACCAATTTTTGCATTCCTCCGACAATTATTTTAATGTCCTTTTTTTCCGATTTGGCCATGATTTCTTCTAACTGTTCATAGAAGAGTTTCAGGGCTTGTATGCTGCTGTCACTGGTTGGCGCATATACTACGATCACTTTTATATTCCTCGGGTATCCTCTGAATCTTGCATACATCAGTCTCTCATTTACCGGGTAATTGTAACGATCCACCTAGTCTGCCCCGGTGTCCACCAGATGTCGCCAGTCCTAATGTGTCTTTGCCTCCTGTACCCAATGTATCCCCTAGATGTCCCCCTTCCTGCGATGTACTAATGTCGTTATCCTTCGTTATGTCTTCCTAGCCCTGTATAATCCCCTCGTTAACCCTGCCTGTGTTTGTAACCCTAGCATGTATAAATACCTACCTAGTGTTCCTGTTAGTTGCCAGTTGTTAATGTCCTGTTTTGGTTTCTATGGTTCTAGTCCCTGGTGTACTCCTGGCCGTTGTTTTCAGTAAAACCTGTGTGTTTGTACCTTGCCCTGATCCTGTGGAGTAAAGAACCCCTTTGCACACTAGACTTTGCCTTTGCCTCGGTTCCTACGTTCTGCGAACGTGACAGTAATAACCAGTCAACGCCTTTGCTGCTCTTGTCCCTAGTACCATTCCAACTCCATTCTCGTGTTTCGGTCCTCCCGACCATATTATTTGTCCGTTATCTAATTCTCTGTTTCCTGTCCACCGTACCTCGCACAGGCCAATAATGTCATATCTGACTCTATTCAGTTCATTTTGCAGTAAATTATAATTTCCAGCCTGGAATAACGTTCTCGCATGATATTCTCCGACGGTAATTCCAGGTCTCCCTTTTCTTCCATTTAACCGTAGGGAGGATCTTTCATCATTGTGAGACTCAGTAGCTGACTTTTCACTGCAGCCCCTAGTCTCCAAGGCTGCAGCGCGATCCTTGTTTCTCCGGGCGGCGATCGAGCCGGCATGGTTTTTCTTCTGTTTTCTAACCGTTGTTATACCGCGGTTTTTTACACCAGTGGGGCGACCTCCTGGCAACCCTCCTCCTTTATCCGGGCTTGGGACTGCCATAGGCTATTACCCCTGAGGCGGAACTACCAGTTCTTATACATGCTAGTAACTCCACTAAGTGGAAACATAAGACTAGGAAGCCTTGTTCGATGTATATTCATTTTCATAATTATCTACCTTTATTTAAGCATATTGACAGTTAAGATGATTCTACAATGATGGTCTACTGGTCACCAAATGTAACCTGCACATGTTTCCTAAGGAGGTTTATGAAAATAGAGCTTGAGGTACCCTATGTGCGACAAGTGACATGTACCATCTGACTAAGGTGTTGATGGGAACTTGAAAATGAAACTCAGTTGAGCTGACTGGAAAACTAGACCTGAAATATACAGTGAACAAAGAGGACATGCAGACATCTCAAGATATGAATATGACTGCTAGCACTGAACTGACTTCAGGGCTTCAAGACAGACAACCAAGAATTTATTTTTATTAATATTTTTATTTTTTATACTGCAATGCTGCTGAAATAATAAAGATCAGCACTGATCTACACTACAGCATTCTTCCATCTATTACCCAACTGCTTCTTCTTTTGAGGGTCAGGGGTGCACTGGAACCTCTCATGTGCAGCGTAGGACACCAGCACGCACGCACACACACACACACACAAAGGGTAATTGACACTGTAAGTGGAAACCAGGTAAAACAGAAAAAACCCACACATAGACATGAAGAACATGCAAACTCCATATACGCAGTGCCAAATCTGAACACACGAACCTGGACACGAGGCAATAGCGCTGCCCACTTAACCACAACGATCACCTCACAGGATCATCAGTGTTATCATCCATTCACATTTCCCTCTACAATTGTCGAGTGACTGAAGACACCTTTAAGCAGCAACATAAGACTGTATTCCCTGTGCAGCCATTCATTCATCACACGATAAGCAACACATTCGGTCAATGGGAAGCTGCAACATTAGTATTCTTTGGTCTACAAAAAAAGTTTTATAAAGGCATACAATGCGAAACCATGGGTTTTAAAGTCGTGAAAAGTGATGATCGCTCTTGAACGTTAACCTGTAGAAATTCTACAGTGGAAAGTTATGTTCGTTAGACAGAATATCGTTGTGAGTGAACTGCCAATGTTAACTGGTTAATCTCTCACCGCATCTAGTTTAGTTTACGCAGGGCTGAAATGCGAAGGCGACAGAAGGTTCCAGCATTGGCGACAATAAAAGTAATAATTATTTTAATAGACACAAGTCCTCTGTTCGCGTTATAAATTACCGGTACTCGCTGTAAAAAAATACGGGTTTACACTAGATGTAAAGAATAAAAAAGATTATGTAGTAAAGCGTCATCGCAGTAATTTTGAATCAAATTATTTTTGATTTTAGAATTTAAACGTTCTTCGAAACTTCCCATGATATGAAATGGTCGTAGAATTGTGATCGCACATGTAACGGAGTCTTTTCATGGCGATTGTCATCAGAGTTGTTTCATTCAATCGTAATACGGGTTTCAACAATTACATTTAATAAATACCACGATATATACCAAATCTTACCAAGCCGGAACGAATACACTTTTCTAGTTAAACGTTTATAACAGTAACAGCGAAAATACATAATACTGTAAATCAAATTACAAACCAATAGACTAAAGAGCGACAAGCTACGTTGGAAAAGACAGCTTGCGTGGCGCATAGTAGCTCCAATTATAGCACCTGGTGCCAGTTACCCTGAGGTAAACCATGCCTGTGAACGAGGAGAGTAGCTCGCCTCACGTGAATTACATGTCCTATAAGTAGTGTCTCAAGGGCCGGTCCGGTATCTTGAGTGCACAAGACCTTTCTGCAGGTAAGTTAACTGCGTGCATTTGGTAGTATAGGAAGCCTTAAGGGTCTTTCCACAATGGAAACTGAAATGCATTATGTATGGCTGAAGTGTTAGGTGACCTGCTCTTCACTAAATTTGGTATAAAGCTGTGGGTACCCTGAATGGAAGCCTCAGTGACAACATCTGTTTGTAGTCATTTTAATTTGGTTACTGTGTATCAAGGTATGGCACCACCAACTGCTACTGGTTGAGTTGTATGGCATGGAGTTAACTTGAATGCAGACTGTTCTCATGTAATGTGCCCATTTTGAGGGTAATGAATACCAGTTGCAGCTTGATTGTTCCTTAATCTGGTGGTCTCTACTCCCTCCTCCCCCTCAGGAGTTAACCATGTGGGCCCAGGGAATGAACTTGCTTGGTGAGCATCAGCCATTTTGTATGATTGCTAGTTGCTCATCAATAAAAGCTTACTTGTCAAGTGCTTTGCTGAATGTAGCCTAATGCATTTCCCAAATGTGTTTTCAGTTCTGCTGGCCACCTGCTTGGGTATGTTTTTGCCTGCAAATACCTTCTGGTTCACTGAAGGCCATAATCTTGGCATTGTGGTGTACTGCTCCATAAGTGTCCTATGGTTTAAATTGGGCCACTCCAGTTAGCCTATAGGCACTTGCCTTGCTAGTCCTGAAGGTGTGTGTGTGTGTGTGTGTGTGTGTGTGTGTGTGTGGTTTTGCAAGAACCAAAAGGACTATGACATGTGAAGGCTCTACTGCTGAGATACTCTGTGGTAATGAATTGTGTGTGCTCAACCTGTGTTGAGCATGAACATGCCATTAATCTGGTTGTAGAGGTGTAAGGATCAACAGTCAGATGTGTTGTGTGGTGGTTTAGTGAAAGAACATAGCACTGATGGCCAAATTGCTACTTGCAGATGGTGGTGTAGTAATCATCCAGTCTGCTCGCTATGGATGCAGTGACATGGCTGACCATACAATGTTGCCTTATGAGGTGGCTATTCCAGAGGGTGTCTTCCCTGCTATGTCCATTGTCTCTGACTGGTAAGGCCTGCTGTCTTAATGGGTGTGGCAGTGTCTGTTCTTGCCCAGTAGACTCATGTGCCACTACTGTCATGTCCTCAACAGGTGTAATGGGAGGAAGCAGTGTAAAGTGAGGGTGTCCCAGAAACTGTTCCCATATGACCCCTGTTCTGGTGTCATCAAATGCCTTGATGTGTCCTATAACTGTGTACATGCCAGTGAGTTTGTTTCTAAACGTCATTCTTTGTGCCCACTTGATGTGGCCTCATACTGACAGTGTAAGTGTACTTAATCCTGGCTGCTTGTGTTGCAGAGACCAGTGTGACCTGTGAGAATGATGCTGGTTAACTTGATTGTGGTGAGACATTCATCCTGTTGTAGCATGTGTCCATAATGGTGAACCTACCATGCTGACCTGTGTATGTCACAGGTACTGAAGCCATCCATGTAGTCTATGCCAACTATGGACGTAGGGATAGAAAGACATGTTCTGTTGGACAGCCATCTGGTGCACTGACCAATGTTGACTGCTACCTGTGCACAACCAACCAGGTATCAAGCAGGTAATATTCAGAAAAGGTAGGTGACCATATTTGTCATGATGGTACTGCTAGAATGTTTCCACCACCTGACCTTGGACAGGAAAACTAAATGGTGCAAAGACTCTTCCTGCTTGTGCACTTCCTGGTCAGACTCTTCTGAACCAAATGCTACCAATGATCTGCATGACTGATGCTATACAAGACGCATGTGCCCCTTCAGTGACGGTGGCTGGACATTGCTGAATATGTTAATTCATCTGGCCTTGCTTATTGCAGGTGTAATGGCAAGACCCATTGTTGGGTGACTGCTGCAAACTCTGCCTTCACAGACCCTTGTCTGCACACATGCAAGTACTTGGAGGTTGTATACCAGTGTGGTGGTAAGTTGAACATGTGATATGGAATGTCATCTGTATGAGACACTGAAGCTGTGGCAGGATTTTGACAGTTTCTCATGCAGGAGAGAGTGTGACCTGTGAGAATGAAGTTGCTGAACTCCGTTGTGGTATGAATACACATTCTCAGTTTGGCTATGATTTCAGCATGGGCACCATAATGCTGAGATCAAAACTGTTCCTTGCCTACAGATGAAGGTGTCATTAACATCCATAATGGAAATTATGGACGCACAGATGCTACTGTGTGCAGCAGTGGCCGTGTTGACAGTGAGCTTAGCAACACAGAATGTGTCCTGTCTGTAGTTGGACTGCTGTCTGACAGGTAGTATGCTACCTTGAATGATGTCTTGGTTCTGGTATGAGGGTTAAGACCTGTTTACTTCCCTATGCAGGTGCAATGGCATAAAATCATGTAAAGTGAGAGCCTCAAATGATATCTTCACTGATCCATGTGTTGGAACATACAAGTACTTGGAAGTGTCATATGGGTGCCTGATGGAGTGTAAGTACTGAAGTGACATGTGTTCATCAGATGAATGTTATGATGTAAAGACTCATGATCTGACAAATGGTTTTTGTATGCACCTCAGGAAAAGCTGCATGTTATGGAGGAAGTCTTCATGTATAAAGAGATGTGCAATAAAATCATTAATATTGGCTTGTTTCTGCTGTCTACATGCATCAACAATGTGACTTTACTACATCACTGTTGTATTAACACTAGCTGCAAGACTGGAATGCTTTCTGCACCTGTACCAGAAAGCTCTGCCTCTCTGCTTACTGTAAATAAGCACATTGCCCCTACCTCTGGCTTTTTTTTTTTTTTTTTTTTTTTGGGGGGGTGGAGAAGAACAGTATGTCCCACTCATAATTACAGGAGGCACTTGGAATGACTTGTTGCCTGAAGCTCTATTCTGCCTGAGAATGCATTAACTGGTGCACTGTCAGATCTTCATGTAACATACTTCACTACAACATAGACCAGTAGCTGCCATAAGCAGGCTTAAAGCTGTCTACCCTCACTTATATAGTATATGCAATTAAACACCATGCAGCATCCAGATGGGTGTTGATGGCAGCCGTTAGAGGGAAAAATATTAAGCTTACTAGAAATGCTGAACTTGTAAAATTTAGATCGTAGTTGACAGACATATCTAAATGTACTACAACATAAACACCCATTCTCTACATAACTTTCATGCGGGCCTGTATAAGAGCTATATGGTAGAGAAGAAGCAAAACCACCCAGGCTTTAGTTACGAGATATATATATCCCTAGGTGGTAGACAACATGTATCAGGATTGTGTCTAATAATTGGAATGTGTTACGTCTAAATGTGTTTTAGAACATGAATGGTTGGCTTGACACCAGAACATGGAAGATAAGGAGCAGGAGAAGAACATCTGGTATTGATTATACCACCTGCCCCCTCTCTTTTTTTTTTTTTTTTTTTTTTTTTTTTTACCAAAGACACTGATGGCATATAAATTAAATATTAAGTGATTATAGTTAATTTTTTGGGTTTGTTCTGAGGCATATTGTGTGGCTGACGAATCTGTTTCCTATGTGCATTAAAATCTCTCTTGCCCTGAAGTCTGGTGTGCAAAGTATTTAACTGTTTGTCAGATACCTAAGGAGGAGAAAAGATTTTTCCTAACAGCAGCTCACAAGGTGCTCCTTATTTAAGCAGTGTCTGCTTGCAGGCATCACCTTCAGGTCCCACTACTACACAATTAGGCTCCATCCAAGTCACATGTCTCACCACTGCAGCCTCATCACAGTCAAGATACTTGCATGCACAAAAATGATCAAAAGTGGCAATGATATGAACTGTCAAGAAAAAAGTGAATTTCAGTAGTGATGGTGCTTACAGAATTCTGTTTGGGTATAAAATGTTTTGTTGGACTTTATTAGTGTTTTTACTTTGTCCACAGCAAGCCATTGTATTATAAATGTTAATGCTTGGCGCTGTTAATTTTGCAAAATTTCCTTCACTTAGCTTCTGCATATGTCTGCCTTTCACTGTGTCACATTAGAAAGTGCAGATGGGCAACAGCTACAAAGTTTTACTTTTGTAGGCTAAATTAAACAAGTTTCCAAGAGGATCCACTTGAATGGAGAAGTCCTCTGTGTAGGTTGTACGTGTTTGCGTATTAGTTGCCAAACCGGCTATGGTATTGTTCCAGAAGAGTGACCGGATGGCATCAGCATTTCCTTTTTTTCCAGGGTAATTGCTGTTCCATAGCTGTCGTTTCTGTATGTATTGGCATTGTGTTAGAATAGTTGTCTACAAAGGCTATATAAATGATCTTGTAATATTGCTTTATTTCAGTTCTGATGAGAATAACTGCAGTACATGTTTCCACAGCATTGTACCAATGAGAATATTATAATCTAATATTGACAATGGATCAGGTTTGTAAGTGGTTAATATCCAGTCCAGGAGTTTAACAAGTTGTAGATATCAAAATGTTTCCATTTTGGTGCATACATGGTGAAATAGTTGCTCTAAAGTTCCACTGGCCAAATAATACTGCCATTATGCCACCCCACTGTCTGTCCCTTTTAAAATATTACCTACAGAACAGGACACCCATTCACACAACCAGTATTTACTAATAATGAAAATGTCACTTCCCTGGTGATAGTTTGCCAAGACCTTTCTGTATCCATTGTGGGTGTGGGAAGGACTCCAGTCACTCAACAGCAGTCAGAATTCAAATACACCACAGGACGCCAAAAACTCCATCTACTAACCACAATCAACATTTCTCAATCATACACATTTCTACAATCCTGCACACACTGCACCCCTCCAGGACCGTGATTGGACACTCCCAACCTGTGAAACATGTGAAACATGACTTTAACAGAAAAATTGTTGGTACAAATAAATCTTTTTTATTTATTCATTCATTGTACCAATTTATTTATCACAAGAATTTTTTTTTTTCTTAAAATTTGTTTTTTGGGTTTACAGTTTATGAATCACCCAAATCCTTTTGCACTTTATCTATGCTAAGTACTATGAATGGCAGTGATGTAATGTAACAAAGTAATAGTACTTTGTTACATTACTTAAGTGTTTTTGAGGAGCATCTGTACTTTACTTATTTTTTTGAAATTTCTGCCGACTTCAGTCATCTTTCACTCCCCTGAAATGCCTATACAGGGCCGCTTCAGTTGTCCCGGCTGGTGCTTAGCTTTTGGCTCTACATTGTGAACAGGCTGGAGGGCTCTCCCTTCCAGCGCGAGGCCGAAGCGAGGTCATGCAGTCTGACCACAAGCTCCAGCTGGACCTCATACAGCTCCCAGGGCTGCTTGGCGTTGTACTTTGGGAGCTTGACCGATGTTGTAAGGTTTGTGGCAGTGCTGTGCTTGGGCCAGCTCCTCCTGAATTCCCTGGGAGTGCTTGTGTCCTCCAGGGTGGCCATCCTGCACTACACCGCACTCTGTGCCTGGCCGGGCATCTCTTGCCGCTGTCCCACGCTGACTGCCCCACTTATCAGCGCTTCCATCTGATGGCCGATGGCTAACTGCAGGGAACGAATACTCTTGAATAAGTCTTGAGTTTTCATCCTACTCCTGACAACAGTGTAATGGACCGAGGGAGCAGGCAAGCTTCGAACCCAGGTAGTCAGCAGACCAGACCAAATGATTAGCCTGCTGAGCCAAAGACTCAAGCCTCTTGTCTCAACCCCTGGGGGTAACATCACCGTCACTGCAGCCAATGCACTGCCACCTGCTGCAGTTGCTAGAGTATGTATTTTATTTAGGAAAAGTAGTGTAGTAAAAGGCAACAGAACTTAAAAAACTCAAGAACAGATAGTCCTCAAAAATACGTAAGTATTGTAACAGCAGCTACTACCTATTGTAGCACACCGAGACAGGCAATGTGGTGGTAAAGCACTTTTTTTTTTTATAAGTAAATTACCATTATAAGGATAGTTAGGCAGACCTTGCGAAGCACACAGTCACCAAATACCCACACCTAGCGTGGAGACAACTATTTACAAAGGATGCCGGGAGGTTGCATAATCTAAACTCCCGGATACATTAAACCACTGTATATTTCCTGTACGCCACGTGTTTCTGAACAACTGTATTTACTATACATTATGGCACAAATGTGCTTTAGAATTTTCTATAAAAAAAAAAAAACAAAAAAAACGACATATTGATACTTCAGCACTTTTACAAACAACACTACAGTTTATCGCTTGACTGTTTAGACTAATCGATTTTTATACGGTCAAGTTGATTGTCAGCACTATGCAGTTTGTTCTAACAATTTTAATCAACACGAAAGCGTAATCAGAGAGGCGTGTCAATAAGTGCGCTGCAGCAAAGAACGCGGAAATAGTTATAGTGAAAGGAGGAAGCGCTTAGCGAAGGGAAGGAATGGCTCCCAAAGAAATAGAAAATCAAACTATTTCAATAGTGAAATGTCTTTTCGAAGATTTTTCTGAGATACATGAAAAGGGGCAGATTGAATCTGACTTTCCAGGGGAAGACGAGGAAGGTAAGACGAATTCACAAATTTTGACATTATATACCGATTACAGTACAGGAAAGAATGATGTAAAAGACTTTAACGTTTGACTTTTAATTAGCAGAGTGTTGATAGTTACCGTTTATATTCGAGCTTTTATTTATAAAAAATATTTTAATAAACCACCCAATCCAGCATTCGCTTAATTTTATAGTAAATATAACACGTTTTACGATATTCTCTGTTCGCTATTCCCAATATAGTTACCTCGTTATGTTTTCTTAGACTCGCTTTGATGTAACTTTTGCCCATATGATTAATCAGATGACCCACACAGTTTTCTCGATACGTTCTTTGCCAGTCTACCTTAGATTTTTGCTGGTGTCATGGAATGTAATGTAATGGAATGTCTTGTATACCCGACGGTATTGCGTCATAAAAACAGCGTCAGATTTGCGTCTTGTCAGCAAATGTACTCGACTTTTATCGTGTACTTACAATAAATTTGCTTTAGAGCTGTTTCCATCTTGTACAGTGTGGACGTTATTTATTCGTGAGAAATGATATAAGTTGTTTACAGCCACCCTGCCCTGCGCTTCCTGGGATGGGCTTCCCATGACCCTAAATTGAATAAGTGGTGTAGAGAATAGATGGATGGATGGATGTTTACAGGCAGTATTGCCGTACATAGTTAAAGAGCAGTGGCGCCATTTCACAAAAATGTTGGGGGGGGGCAAAGCTGTCCGGCCAGGGGGTCTGGGGCAGAGCCCCGGCGGCAGAAAAGTTTCACGCGTTTTTTACGCAAATTTTCACGCATTTTTTACATAAATTTTACCGGTTTAGAATAGCTTGTTGATTGTTACTTAGTTCTATAACGACTAACAGTTTAACAGTTACATAACC
>JABJVR010008062.1:0-10952 GCA_025773905.1 Chitala chitala | reverse complement strand
CACTTCCCTATAAGATGCTGTAACAAGAGAATTTCCCCACTGTGGGATCAATAAAGTTCAATCTAATCTAATCTAATGCATCATGCCTAACTAAAGCACACCAACACTCGGAACACTGTGACACAGTTTTTCATTAAGACTAACATTTCCTGGTCTGGTACTGGTATAAAAATAAATTTCAATTTCAAATTTTTCAAAAATTCATTTGACTGACAGTTGACTGATAGGTCGTGTTTTTGTTTTGAATTTTACTTTGGTTTCACAGACTCAATCTAACATTCAGCAAATATCATACTTTACAGTCACGCTGTCCTTCTGTTTTCAGACAGCTCCAAATTCAACAGGTCTCATGGATATTCATTACTGGATTGGGAACATGTCGTCCCAAGATGAACAGGGAGCAGCTGCCATTTATGTCACCCAGATGGATGAATTCCTTGGTGGAAAACCTGTTCAGCACAGAGAGGTGCAGGGGTGTGAGTCCCCCAAATTTCTGAGCTACTTCAAGAGTGGCATTGTGTGAGTCTGGTTAGAATCTTCCAGAAACTGTTGGACATAAAATGTTTAATGTTTAAATTAGATTTAAAAGTTTTTCTGAAGCAGACAGAATTTCATTCACACTGACAATCTTACCAGAAACATCTGCATAAGTACTCTAACTGACACAGCACTGTACAAAAGTCTTAGACTGCCCAAAATATGTACAAAATTATTTACTTGAGCAATAATGGCATATTAGCACCCCACAATACTTGTATTTATATAGTTCATAAAATATAATTCTGAAATTTCAATTGCAATAATTCTGTCTCCTCAGCTACAAGAAGGGTGGAGTGGCATCTGGTTTCCGACACATGGAAACCAATATGTACAATATCCTCCGACTGTTGCACATTAAAGGATTGAAGCAGATTACAGCTACTGAGGTATTTCTCAAATAGCTTGTTATAGTTTAGTGTCATAACGATTACACTTCAAGGCACAGTAAATTTGCATGTGGTGTATGTGTCATGCATGCATGACCTTTTTTGGGTCACAGGTGGAAGTCTCCTGGAACAGTTTCAACAATGGAGATATATTTCTGCTGGACATGGGGAAGGTGATCATTCAGTGGAACGGTCCCCAGAGCAACAGAAGAGAGAGGATGAAGGTCAGGTGATCTTTATTTTGTGAAACTATCACCTTAACTGCTTAACATTCTTGAGTCACTTACCTTCCTATAAATTCCGTATACAGTTATTTTTAAAATAAGTAATAAAAATACACAGTGTTAATTTCATGAAGCTGGTTAAAACACTTTAAATAAATTTGAATGGTATTTGTTTCAGGCAGTCCTTCTAGCCCAGGACATCCGTGATCGGGAGCGGGGAGGGAGAGCCCAGATTGGGGTTGTTGAAGGTGATAAGGAGAGTGAGTCCTCAGAGCTGATGAAGATGATGGTGGCAGTCCTGGGGAAGAGAGAAGGGCCAATAAAGGAAGCCATTCCTGATGATAAACCTGACATTTACCAAAAGTGTAACATCAGACTTTACCAGTATGTATATTCATCATGTAGCTAATGCCTATTGCAGGAGGTTACAGCATTTTACAGGAACATCCATTGATATATATGTCTTGTTTAAAAACATCAGTATACACCAAAATAATTATATAGTTTGACCTTTGAAATGTCAGGCATTTTCTTAGCAGAAACATCATGTATTAGTCCAAGACTTTATGTAAACCAACAAACAAAAACATTGCTTTAATTTTTTATGTAATTCACTTGTAATTGTTCGACACGTAATTTGTTGTGCATGTAATTTTGTCATCACATTTGGCCTTTTGTTTTTAGGCTTGTGTTGTGCGTCTATAGGAATCTGCCGCTGCTTCCTCCTCAGTTTTGATCTCTTGTAGGGTCTCAGATGCCAGTGGTAGCCTGGTGGTCCAAGAGGTTGCCACTCAACCCCTAACTCAAGACCTTCTGAAATCTTCGGTAACTGCCTCACACAGCATCCCAGATTCATCTTTACTGCAGGCTTTCTCTTCATTTGATTACATATGCAACTAGTTTTAACAGTCTGCAATTTTTAAAGGGAGAAGCAACTAGTTTTACAAGGGAGTGCTGTTAATTGTAAATCTTTGTGCAGTTTCAGTCATTCTCATCATCTAATGAAAACAAGTTGGAATCATATAATTGCTGTCTATGTGGAGGTAACATGTTTTGTAGTGTTCAGCTTACACACTTGATCTAAGTGTGCTGAACTGTCCCACCTGTCCCCTCCCAGGAATGCTATATTCTGGATCAGGGCGGTACTGGTATCTCAGTGTGGAAGGGAAAGAATTCTTCACAAGAAGAGCGTCGCTCTGCCCTCTCTAGGGCTGTGGTAAGTCACTGTGTGGTTCATGAGAATTTTCAATGCACTCTTTTATATTGTATAGCAGTAATCATAATTATTACTATCCCAATTGACCCATTTGAACTTGCATGCACATAAACAATTTTATACATAATGTGCAACCTTTTCTTTCATGATCTTTTTACTATGTATTTACGTATTGTGACAATTTCTTGGTGCAGGTGTGCAGAAAATTTACAGAAAATTTGTTTTGCAATAATCTGTGTCTGGTCCATTTCAGGGCTTCATCAAAGCAAAGAACTACCCTTCCACAACTCATGTGGAGGTGATGTGTGAGGGTGGGGAGTCAGCCATGTTTAAACAGCTTTTTAAATCCTGGAAGGAGAAGGGCCAGACTCAGGGCCTGGGTACCACTTACTCTGTGGGCAGAATTGGTAATTACCAAGGGATCACATTTGTATCGTCACCAATACTGAGGACACTGTGGTCTTGCTGTTGCAATATATACTTGAAAGATATCGCTAGATAACATAGAATGTTAACATGTTTAATATGGAAAACGTATGCCATGGAGTACTGTAATAGTGTAAGTACTGTCACATTTCTGCCAAGCAGGCAAGAGAGGTGAGGCCGAATGTGCAACAGGGAGGCTTTAATGAGGGGCAAAACAAAGTCTAAACAAAGGCAACAGGGGGTAACAAGGTTAAACTACAAACAAGAGGGAAAACTCAAGGCTTGAGGCTAACAACGGGATTCTGCAAATACACTAATACAAGGGGCTCGGCACAACCTGAGGCACACCTACAACAACCAGCCAGGACACTAAACAAACACAGAATTTAAACCCCCAAAGCAAAACTAGACAGGGCTGGGGAACACTAAAGAGGTGAGAACAATCAGCACAACAGAAACAGGAGGAAGGGTGACTTGTAGTCAACACATGGGTCATGACAGGCAGGGGTGTTACAAAGACAACAACCAGCTACACACTCATGTCACTGAGTAAGGATGAGCAAGGTCAAGGTAAATTAATCAAAGGGAAGTTAAAAGCTAAAACTAGAGGGTATTGAAATTGATGAGAATGAGAATAATGAATAATGGTGAATCATTTTCATTTCTTCCTCTGTCATATTCTTTGTAATGCAGCTAAAGTGGACCAGGTCAAGTTTGATGTTATGGAACTCCATGCTCGCCCAGAACTGGCTGCCCAGGAGCGCATGGTAGATGATGCTTCAGGAGAAGTGCAGGTATGCGGCTTAAAAGCACCACAATCAGCTTAATTGGCTGAATACTGTCAGTCATGTTTCTGTTGAACTGCAATAATGGGCTCTGTGACGTTCACCTCTAGGTGTGGCGTATTGAGAACTTGGAGCTCAAGGAGGTGCCAAAGAGCTCCTATGGACAGTTCTATGGAGGTGACTGTTACCTGGTGCTGTACACCTACATGAGGTCCAACAAACCACAGTACATCCTGTATATGTGGTTGGTATGTATGGGGCTTACATTAATTTTCACATGTACGTGAATAGAAAGTGTAAAAGGCCACAGTAAGTCCTAGGCATGTCAATGTTATGTAAAGGATTTTTCTTTGATTTTTACTTATGCAAGTACATGAAGGCTGCTTGAAGTCTTCTAAATCTGAGTGGTCTGTGAAGGATGTCATCTAATACTTATTTGTGTGGTGGCCTTTCTAAACGACTGCTATGCATTTACATGCACCATGCAACAAAACAGGGTCGACATGCCACCCAGGATGAGATCACTGCATGCGCTTACCAGGCTGTCAACGTGGACAATCAGTATAACGGGGTGCCAGTGCAGGTCAGGGTGACTATGGGCAAAGAACCACGTCACTTCCTGGCAATTTTCAAAGGCAGGCTTGTCATTTACGAGGTGAGGACACCTCAATAAACCTTTTTACTTTGTTGTGTTAGAGATGAAATTCTCAAATATTTTCATAAATACCAAATGGATTCAACTTGACAATTAAAGTCTGGTATATACCATATATACAATAATAGATATTTAAGAAAAATACACACAAGACAGATCATTTGAATGTATGTAAAACTATACAGTAAACTTAAGCAGTATTGCGTAAGAGGGAGTGCTGTTGCACTGAACATCGGGACGGCTGTGATGTAGTGTCATCGTGCATGAAACGGACATGTGGGTGGGTGAATGGATGGATATACAGTAATAGAAATTATATATGTTGGTGTTTATATATATATATATATATATATATATATATAAACTGCACCAATTGTTGTTAGAATGCCTGACACATCACGAAAAATGTCTGCTTGGTTTTGGTTGATCCTATGTATCCAGGGTGGCACTGGGCGTCCTGGTGTGGTGAACCCTGATCCTGGTGCCAGGCTGTTCCAGGTACGAGGGGAACATGAGTGGAACACCAAGGCCACAGAAGTGCCTTCTCGAGCCTCCTCCCTAAACAGCAATGATGTTTTCCTACTGAAAACTGACCAGGTCTGCTATCTGTGGTATGGCAAGGTGAGATTTCTCATGCGTTGGGAGGCCATCTCAGGCTTTTATGTCTTTCTCTTCTCTTTAATCCATTATTGTTTTGTTTTTCATTTGTTTTTAGTTTTTCTTCCCCCTGTAAATATCTTCAATTGTGCAATAAACTACTTTCACTGGCATTGAATATGGTTGTTGGCTAGTTGACTGTAGATCTGTTCTGTTTATGCCGTATGTGCAGGGCTGCAGTGGTGATGAGAGAGAAATGGGGAAGGCCATGGCAGATCTCCTGTCTAAGCAGGACAAGCAGCTGGTGATGGAAGGCCAGGAGCCTGCGGATTTTTGGGTGTCTTTGGGAGGAAAAGCCCCGTATGCGAGTGACAAGAGGTATGCCTGCCCCCTGTAAGACACATGAGTTCACTTCATATGGCTCTACATAATTTTTTTCAACCATGCTGTAACAGTGTAGTTGGGTTCAACAGGTTCCAACAGGTGAAGTGTAACTACACGCCTCGGCTGTTTGAGTGCTCCAATCAGACAGGTCGTTTTGTGATGACCGAAATATGTGAGTTTGCCCAGGATGACCTGGATGAGGATGATGTCATGTTGTTGGACACCTGGGAGGAGGTGAGGTCACCTGGGTTGTAGGAATAAAGACTGTTTCTGCATTACTCTTTACATAATACTAATCATTCAAACCATCTGCTCTGCTGTTCTATGCTTTTAAAATATAAACTTAAAAAAATAAAAAAGTTCTTGATCTCAGCAGGCAGTGATTAGGGCCCTATACAGGACAATCCACAGAGAACACAGTGACTAGCAGCATTAAATATATTGTTATTATTCAGTCATTTAGCAGACACTTTTATCCAAAGCAACTTACACCATTTCACATACAGGTTACATTGAGCTAGTGCAGGGTGTCTTGCTCAAGGACACACCTAGTGGCTGGGCTGGGAATTGAACCAGGAAACTTCAGCCTCCCAGCCTGATGATCTACCCATTGAGCCACCTGGCCAAATATAAATGTATAAATATAACCATAATAAGGATGCTCACCAGAACAGCCACTCTAACAGCTCCATCTACTAGTGTTACTTGGCCACAAACAGACATGTACCTTACAAATGTAATAATGTTTCATGTATTTATTTAATACACAGCACATAAAATATGATGTAATTGCTCCTTGATAATACTAAACAACGTGAGTTTATTCTTCTCTTTATTTGATTTGCTGAGTTGTATAAAGACAAAAAAATTATATAGCTTCAATACTGGCACACTTATTTTACAAACATTGATGACACCAGCTGTTGTGGGTTCAGTGAGCCAATTCTCTGTGTTCAGTTTTAGCATCCCTTTATCTATTATTGCTCATCCTATGTAGTACAGCCACTGTGTTTCTCAATCTAGATCTTCCTGTGGATCGGCATGTCTGCCAATGACTATGAAATAAAAGAAGCAAACAACAGTGCGATGGAATACTTAAACACTCACCCAGCTGGCAGGGACCCTGCCACGCCCATAATCACGGTCAAGCAGGGCTCGGAACCCCCCACCTTCACAGGCTGGTTCAACGCCTGGGATTCCCACAAGTGGAGTGTGAGTATACACCCTTATTGAGTTCAATATTTTCTCACTCAAGGTATCTAAGACAGTGTGTTATACACCCTAAATGGTGTCATCATATCTGAATTAGCAGGTTGTGAGACTGGCTTAAGTATTCTTTTTGTAGCAGGGTGATTGCTCATACGAGAATATGAAGACCAAACTCGGAGATGTTGCGTCCATCTCTAACATCACTGTTGTAAGTTTCACACATATAAACTTATTATACTTATTTGCATGTACCCAAGGAAATAAAGTCATCTTACTGAAGGGAATTTAGCGTTTTTAACATGCTGTCATGAAAGCCATTAAAATCTGCCTAGCAACAACTACATTGCTTATGGTACAGGATGAACCCATTAAAAACATTTAAATTAAATGTATGTGATAACTATGACTCACAAATAGAGTAACCTCCTGAATTTCATCTGTCAACACTGGCAATGCTGCAAGTTAAAGCCAGCAATTTGTGTGTTAACACTGGGGGGTGTTAATATTGGATGTCCACATGTGAATGGTTGAGATGTCTTCTCACTGGTGATCCATGTGTTCTTATTGCCATTGTGTGTAAACACTGATGACTTGTTGTTGTAGTGTATGGAAATCAGTGTATAAACATGGGTAGTGTGTTTATGCCTTAACAACAGTGGTGTGTTAATGATGGCAGCACATGAATGAAGTCTGCCAGCATGCATGTTAACACTATCAAAGTGTTTGTTATTGCAGCTGTTACTTGTGTTAATGCGGTTGCTGTTGTGTGTGTGTGTTTCTAGAGTTTGAACAACACAACTGTGAGCCAAAAAAATGGAGGTTCTCCATACAGCGCTCCTGGAGGTCCTATTAGTAACCCCCCATTTAACAAGGTAGTGCTAAAAAGCCCATCCGCTAGCCCAAGGCCAACAGCCTCAAACCCCCCCACTGGGATTAAAACTAGCAGTATGCCCCCAGACCTGCTGGTAAACAAGGATGCTCGGGAACTACCAGAGGGCGTGGACCCAAGCAAGAAAGAGGTGAACCACTGTGCCCCACCTTACACACACACATGCACGCACGCACGCACGCACGATGAGGGATATTCTTGTTGACAGGAAAAGGCAGCAATCTTCTATTTCCCTCCAGGATGTCAGTCTCGGTTGCCTTATCTGCAATTTTAATTGGTGTCTGACTAATACCAAAGAATAAGGACAAGCCATTTCACATGGCCCTAATTTCTTGAGTCAATTATATAAAATCACCATAACTCTGTCCACGGCCTCCCGGCCTCCCAGGACTGCAGCTGAACCACACACAATAAGCACCATGTATTTTAAGTTTAGTAATACAAAAGGTTACTCCTCGTTCATAGAGTGTCTCTAAAGTTTTGTTTACAGTTACAGTAATTACAAATCTGCCGCTGAGCTGAAAGACTCAAACAGAAGTCCATAACAGTTTCCAAACAGTATCCAGGAGCTAACTTGACACCACTTAATAACAACACTATACTTATTATTATAGAACCTGAAGAATATTGCATGTGTCCTCAACATCGTAAAAACTGATAAGTAACAAATTCAAAAGCACATATTCTTGATACATTGTGTAGACCATTTTATATTCTGTCTATTACAAATGTTTTTATGTGTAAGCAAGTCCTTCCAGGTCATACCCTGGGAGGTCAAGCACTCGGTTGACCTTGGGCCTTTTTTATATGTATTAAGGAACTGTTGGTATCTGGGTTTATCTTCATGCTTTTCTAGTACACATACAGTTGTAATAAGGTAATGCATGGTGTTCTTGTTAAGTGAACTGTGACATCTTCATTGTGAAAGCTGCTATGTATTAAGTTCCATTTCAATTTAGGTTTATGCTGCACCTTTCATAACAGTATTTCCCCAAGGCACTAACCAGACATACGTACAAAAAATGAAACACACATAAAAACACATTTAAAAACAAATTAACTGAATATACACAGTTCACAGTGTAGTAAAGTAGCCAGCATAGTTCATAGAATTTCATGAGGTTAAGAACAGATAATTATTAATTAAGATATTATAAGGCTAAATATTAAAAATTCAGCTATCAAAATTTCTTCTACTGTTCTTTCCTTTGTTTTCGTCCTGTGTGTAGGAATACCTGTCTGATGAAGATTTTGAGATCCTGCTAGGAACATCCAGGACAGATTTTAACCGGTTACCCAAGTGGCGGCAGAACCACCTGAAGAAAGAGGCGGGGCTTTTCTGAAAGGGGAGGTGCAGCTGTCTTTGATTCAAATCAATCCCTCTTTCTAGAGATAAGGACCATGCATACACTGTTCAATAAATTAATATCCTAAAAGCGCCTCTGCAACTTCTCCTTATCTGTCATGAACAGAGAAATATATCACAAACTTATCAACCAGAACTTATTCATTTGACTAGTGTGCATTGTGACAAATATACATAGACTTACAGAAATACTATGTACTATATAAAAATCTACTACATACAGTATGTCTACAATAACATTCATTATCCAACTACTTATCCTGGGTCGTGGATTTCTGAAAACACATGGAAACTAATTTGCTGCAATCCATTATGGAGTAAATTTTATATAAACTATATGTCAAGATGATCTCAGTCCAGGTATTTTGAAATGAATCAATGTACCTGTAATAAAATTTATATAGGAATATATATGGTTGGAGTTTTCTGTTTTGAAACTTTTATTTACAATATACTGTACATTGGATAAATTTATTCTTAAACTTCAATATATTGTTATTGTAAAAGCTTAGCCAATACAGTTTGGAAATACATTTCTTACTGTAACAGATACATTACTTCTAAATAAAACTATAAATAAATAAAAAATAAACTGTGAAGTAAATAACAGTAAAGTAACTTTCGACTTTTGACTTATTCAAAATTCAATAGATGGGCATGCATTGGTATTTTCCAAATCTGCTTGTTCAAAAACAACCACCCTGAAATTATCACAGTACCCATAAACTACCTCTCTTGCTGTAAAGAAATACTTACATTATGTGTCTCCCCAATACTGTATCACCACACATCAAGTCAGAAAAACCATCATCAGGCTGCTCCGGTGTTCATTTCAAAAGTACTTGAGAGGGTCAGACAGGAGAAACAGACACCAAATGCTCTGTGTAAGTTTATTACGTCAACAAGATTGAAAAATCCCCCATCAGCATTGTAACACATGAACAGCCCCTGTGACTATGAGTTGGTGATAATCAGGTGATAGGCCATGGCCAGGGGCACACACTTCCATGTGAGAATCAAAGAAACATTAATTTAAATGAATAACGTTTTATTTACATCAACATTGTAAGACAAATACAGTATGGAAAGGGAGTGAATTACATTAAAAACACAAGAATTCTGAAATAAACATTACATTTTTTCCATTTAAAAATACCAGAAATTACTATAAAGACACACACAAAAAGTATCTATATACTATAGCCAGTATAACCATTTTCAAAGGACTACAAATCAGTGGAATGCAATTATTGGAATTACATTTTGCCCTATGAAAAGAATGCATGTTTAAAATTCACCCTTTTTACAAGTGAAAAAAAAAATTAAAATTAAAAAAATAAAACAGGTAGCAAATTTTACACAACTAGGAATACACCAATGGTTTGCACTTAAGAACGGCACGGCCTACAGGGCTTCTGTGATCATGATGTGTGCAAACAGACGGGCTGATGGGATGACATGGCCCCTCTTGTTAAACAGAGGAATGTGTCGGTATCCTGTGGAAACAGAAAACACCGTGAGGACTGCTCTGACTTTTACAGGCCAAAGCATAATCAAGACATGTCTGACATTCAAAGTGAAAACCATGGAGATAAACTGTCCTGGATATTTCCCACATTACTATTTGCAACTGCAACAAACAGTATTAATCAATAATTAAATACTATAAAGATGTTTGACTGTATTTGTGGAAAAATAATCCAGCCCAGTTTGTTCTTTAGCACCTCTTCATGCTACAGCGCCATGGAGTGTAAAGCTGGCATGCTGAATGTGAACTCACCCTTCTGTAGGCTGGTAAAGGGAAGGGTGTACTGGCCAACAAAGTCATTGTGGGATGCGGTGTCGTAGTCCTCCACCACAAAGCGCACTAGGGCCAGGTCTGGTACATTGATTTTGAATTTGAAGTTCTCATTCCACACAGGGTTAAAACCTGTCAGGAGAGTTATCTTTAAATCCAAAGAATTATCTCACTCTTTTCGATGTATGCAGTTAACGTATACGAGCCATTTGCGAAATAGTTCTTAATATCATGATAACTTTATTACCAAAGCTTAGCTTTTACACAGTCCACACAACAGTTGCTGGCACCCTTCATGACATTGAACAAAATTTTTGTACACAATAAACAAAGGGCTAAAACATAGCTAAAACATTTGAGGAAACCATATCATTTGAATATTATTTTAAATAACAGAATTATGGCGGCACGGTGGCGTGGTGGTTAGCACTGTTGCCGCGCACCTCCAGGCCTGGGGTTCAATTCCTGCCTTGGGTC
>JABJVR010008061.1:0-10953 GCA_025773905.1 Chitala chitala | reverse complement strand
CCCCCCCCCCCCACACCCCACACCACCACCACCCAAACACAACCCCCCACACCCCCCCCCCCCCCCAACCCGGCCCCCGCGCGGCGCCGGCGGGCCCACCATGAAACCAGTATTCACTGCCGAAGTGGGACTGCAGATGGTTGGTGTAGTTCGGCAGCTCATATGTTCAGAAACGACAAGCGGCCAGTTCGATCCCGCTGCTGTAGTTACGCTCAGAGTTGGATGCTGCGTGTGAAGCCGGAGATCAATGTGTGTGTCAGCCCATCAGCATGTTCTGATGAGGAAATCCATCCTTCTGCTCTGCCATGTTGTATGTTCAAAACAAATGGCAAATTGCTTTTCAGGATCCAGGTTATGTATTAGAACTGGGTTACATCTTCAGCCGCCTTTTGTGGATGAAAGAACCACAGCACAGTGATTTTGTCAAATTCAAACTTTTTTTTTTTGCCTCAGTGTTTAATACGGTTTTTATCAGTGAAAACACCTCAAAGTGGATTGGCTGCAATTTCCTGCCTTTTATTTCATTGGTGTGCTAAATGATCAAAGCGTGAGTATTGATGGTGTGATGACTGGGATGGTGTGTAGAGGTAGTGTGGACTGTTGTCCTTCTCCTTTTGGGCTGTGGGCTGTAGTTGAGGACCAAATTCTTGCCCTCAGGTTACCTGTTTCCTTCCACAGAGTTCTCATAACAATCTATAGATATGCATTTGAGGTGAATCAGTCACTGCAAATATCCGTTAGTGTGTAGGAGAGATGTGAGATCCGGTATAATTTGCACAACCTTATTAGGTGTTTTCTTTTTCCGTTGTTACATAAGATATGGCACCAGTGACTTGTAATTGCTGGATGCAATGGTGTGGCACACAAAGCACTATTATGTCATGACTAAGTATTATGGCTTGAACACAATATTATAATTCTTATTTGCATGGTGGGGAAGTGCCGCTTGTATCCAAGTTAAAAACAATTAAAATATAATATTTGCTTTTAAAGCGTAATATAGTGTAATGTATAAAATATGTCAACTTTATGTATTTGGCTTTTACATGTAATTTTCATTAAAATTTTAAATTAATTTTGTGTTCACTGGAATGGGCATTGGTTTTGTACAGATGGAATTTCATATAATTTGGACGTTTGTTACAATTAATGTGTGAAAGAGTTGGGGTGTGTGTGTGTGTGTGTGTGTGAGAGAGAGAGAGAGAGAGACAGACAGACAGACAGACATGTCCGGTTGTCCTTCTGGAGATGCAGGAGTGGACCAGCTTTGTTTGGACAAGCAGTATAGAACTGAACACTGAAAATGGATGCCTATTATAGACCAGAAAAGTGAGACTTATATAGTTGTTCTCTCTGATGTCAAAGCAGCATCAAGCTACATTAATTACTGATTCATTCATTTATATTGGATAAAATTATTTCCGACAGCTGTGCTTACCTATGCATGTAAAGCTGCCTGGTGACTCAATGGGTAGAACATCAGGCTGGGATGCTGAAGTTTCCCACTTTGAATCCCAGCCCAGCTGCCAAGTGTGTCCTTGAGCAAGGCGCTCAAACGGCAGCTCCCTGGGCACCGCACACTGCTACCCAATGCCTCCCCCCAGGGGGATGCGTTAAAAACCAATATTGCTGTAACGTATATGTGAAATGTTGTAAATCGTTTTGGACAGAGCATCTGCTAAATGAATAAAAGTAAATGCATGTCATAAATGACCAAATGCAGACTGAGTGCTGAATTCAACATATGGAAATTTAATTTTTGAGTCACTTTTAGTTTCCTAGCGAATGAGTCTGTGCTTCCATTCATCATTTTCTAATTAGCCTGTCGTAGTACCTTGAATGTCGTTTGGGCTGTCTTGGCCAGAGAGCATGAAGTCTATGGCTACTGCAGATTTAAACCTGCTATGTATTGTTTGGAGTGGCATATATGTGTGCCCTTCTGTGTGTGCGCAGACTGTGCACTATGTGTGCAGTGTAACATGTTAACGTGCCAGCTTTACATGTGTCTGTGCCAGTGTGCGATGAATTTCGATTGCGGTCTGTAGAATACAAATGAGTCAGTTTGTGCATTTTATTCCTTTAGATTATTCACATGGATTTTTGCGTGTGCGTGTGTGTGTGTCCGTGTGTGAGTAACAAGAAAGGTTGTTTTCGCGGAATTATAATCGGAGATTTTGGTCGTTCTTTAACCATTGAATGGCAATGTGAGATGTCTGTCATAAAGTCAATAAGCAACTGATATAAATGTTTATTCTTAGGTTCTTTTTGCATTTAGTGATTAGATTTCTATGGGTGTATATTTATATGATGCATATCATGTCTGAGGAAGATCCTGCTTTTTTTTTTTTTTTTTGCATATTCAGTTTGCCCTCTTTTTGCTCGAGGCTAATTGTTTTTTGACAGCATGATATATTGAGATGCTTTTGGATGGAGGGCTAGCGCTCATTCCTTGGAAATTTAAATGCCAGTTATCCAGTAAACCACAAACATTTTGAGAAGCATAAATAAGCCTCAGTTGGAACCATTTTTGTGTACAAATCAAGCCAAGAAATAATTATATAAAATAAAACTCCTACCTGATTTTTATTATTGAGACTAATGTAGCATTTTCATTGTTTGATCAAAAATGACAAATTTCCTTGTGTTGAAATAAAAAGAGTGCAGTGTGCCTGGAAGCAGATGTTGATGCTTTCACATTTTCAGTCTTTTGAGGCTTGGCCTAATTAATTAGCCTGCATTCTGAATGGATTTTTTGAACTGCTGAAATAAACATGGCTGGTTGTAAGATTTGAATTGCAATGACTGCGACACCTTCGGAGGACTCGGTTCCCTGGAGCAGAATTATCGCCACACCCAAACATGTCATTATTTGTTTGACTCCACAACATCAGCAGGGTTTGACCCAGTAATGTTGACTCCAGATTCCTCATTGCACCTCCATCTTCTCTTTTATATTTTCCTCAGGCTGAAAGTTGTCTTTAGTCTCATTAATTTTTTACGTGTTGGGATTTGTAACTAACGGCACACTGTTTTTAAAGAATTTAGAACTTTTTCCTTCAATTTGAATGTTTTTTAGGTCTGGATGGGTGGGACATGGTGGCCTGTGGGTGTTGCAAATGGGGATTTGATTTTCGCCTCTGCTCTGTGTATGTAGGAGACAGTATGTTCTCCCTGTGCTTTGTGGATTTCCTCCATGTAGTCCAGTATCCCCTCACTGTTCAAAGTGTGCGTGCGTGCGTGCGCGTGCGTGCGTGTGTGTGTGCGCGTGTGTGTGTTTGAGAGAGATTGTGAGGTGAGATATTGCCCTGTGATGGGTGGGCACCCCACATTTCCTGCCACGTGCCCTTAGCTACCTGGGAGAGGTTCCACACCCCCTCGAGTCACATGATAGATGGTCAGTTGGTCGGTCTGTACATTTTTTAGGATTGGTGTGGGCTAAGGACACAAACTTTAGAAAAATCTAAAAAACAATCTACATCTTTTGATCATCCTTAGTCAGTAATTAACCAGCTAAACAAGCCCACAGTCCCACGTGTGATTCATTTTAAAAAGTTTATTCAAAGTCAGTAACACTTTATTTCCTCCTAGAACACTTTCATTCAGCTCCTGCAACAAGCAACACTTTAGCGTGTGCTATTTTCAACACTATCAGCTTGAAGGAAAATGTTTTTCGACAAATAGTGTTTCCCCAAATTTCCTACTCATGGGAGTCTCATACTGTTTGTTGTCCCTCCACTTGTGGGTGTATGTCCATGTCCATGTCCATGTCCATGGTGGACATCACTCTAATATGTAGTTTTTTCCCCCCGACAGAATAGCTTCCGTCACATTTGTTTTCCTGGTCATCCGCCGCCTCTGTTGGCTCAGGCCACAACAGGCACCTCTTTGTCCTTTATCTGTCACAGCTTGTGGATGTTTATTGCTGATGTAGAATTTTTGTGAAGACGTTACTGCTGGTGAACTTCAGTTCCACGTTGCACAGTTTACACCGTACCACACTGTTATGTCAAAATGAGCTCTTACACAATTCCTTTTGGCAGCCCGCTTGATTTTATATTAGTTTTTTTTTCCTCTTACAGCATTTGTCTCTGCGTGTAGTACTAATGTTCAACCAAGGTGTACAGCTCCGTATAAATAAAAAGATATAACCACTGCTTCAAGTATCTAACATGAATTAAGCTTATTTATGGCTGGTTAATTTGTAACAGATAGCATTTGTAGAACAGTTTGTTTTTCAGGGGTTCATTGTTATTTTAAGCAGTATATCCTTTATTGAGCCTTGATTCAGTCTAATTTCCAGGCCAGCTCCTGTAGCTTAACGGTGCCCTTTATTGTGGTACAAGACTTGGAACATCTTTCAACATATCTTTAAAACCGATGGTATTTCCACTGTGTGTCTGGCCAGCTGAAGTACTACTTTTCATTCATGTTTCCATCATGTTGGCCCCTTTACCCTCATTATTCCAGTTCTTGAAAATGGGCCACAAAATGTTATCTTAAAACCTTAAGCTTTAATCATGTAAATCATTCACTTGCTGTGCATGTGAAGTAGTACCTGTTTGCACTTTATACAAGATCACAGTAAGTGTGTTAGGAATAGATATTTTCTTCCTTGTGTTGACAAAGCAGAGTTTTGAGTGGAGTCCATGGAAGTTAATGTTTAGAACAGTTTAATTAAATTAACATTTATATTGTTAGTGGTGATTTGATTTAGACCACATGAAAGAGGTGAGTAAATGTTCAGTGAGCCTCCTTTCTGTAACTCCAAGGTCCTAGTGAAGGCTTCAGGAGAATGTTCCCTGTTGCACCACATGCCGCCATTCACGGCGTGCTGCTCACACTGAGGGGTAAAGGACCTGATTTGACTCCTCTGTGGGGGGTAGGAAGCTTTGGTCAGCTTTCTGCACATGATGGTTCCCCCGCTAGCAGGATGCACATGTTTCATGAGGAACACCTCCCTGAGAGATCACCAGCTTCCAGTTCGTAAGGCTCATTCAACGCACCAGTCAGTTTTCTGTCATGTGCCTTGCGGAGCTTTAGTGTTTCATTTGCCGGTTTTCAAATTGTTTTAGAATGTGTGAATTAGTAAAAACGCACACTCTTCACCCCCATGGCCTTTAAGGGCATTAGAAATGTCAGCTAATGGCTTTGAATAGGTTTAAAAACAGTGCTGTTCCTACCAATGATGCGCCAAGGCATCATTTTACAGATTAAAGATGCAGACAGGCACAGAAAGGCAGTGCGTGGGACCGTCTTTGACCTCGGTGATTGGCACATGGATGGCCTGACCAGTGTTGCAGCATGTCTTTTTACTGACCCCCCCCTGTAATGTAGCGCTTTCGCGTTCTCGCCGCACCATGCTATCTCTAGCACAGTTCACGTAGCTGGACTAAGTATCTTTAGCGTAATTTCGTTAGAAAATTTGCACATTATTCTGGGTTGGAGAACACACTTTCACACCTCCTACCTATGTTCTGAATCCCAAGTACTTTTCCCAGAACCCAACTCACAATCATGACAGATTCTGATTTATCCTTTTTCATTTACGGTAATATTTAGTGAAAAATCAAGGATTTGTATCTTTGCCTGATTCTGCATGTTGAATGGATAAGTGAAGGAATCTAGTGTGTTCCCATTGTCGGGACGCAGGCGGTACTGTTTGTGATGCTAAACGTGCGCATACGTACAAGCACGCGCACACAAGCACGCGCACACAAGCACGCGCACACAAACACACGCACACCATTTCACATCTGGAATTGGTGGGAAGCTAACTGACACCCACTGATGCATATCTTGTGTTAGTTCAGTCTCTCGGTTGCGTTTCCTCCCCCTCCCACCCACTCTCTCCCTTACTACACGACTCTCCTTGCTGCTCTTTTTTTGTTTGCTACGCTTACACATATTTTGGAAGAGCCGGGGCTGTTTGACTCATTCTTCTTCTCAAAAAGATATGGATTTCCTTCATTACTGAAAGTCTGGGACTGAGAAATGACGAGATCAGACGTTTACACATAAGTTTTCAAAGACAACTTTCCATTGCTTTCAACATTTATTTTTTCTACAAATAATGATGTAATGGAAGGGCATATTTATGGTAAGCATGTGTGTGCTTATGAAAAACCTTTATAATGTTCTCAGAGTAATTATTTATAATTTATATGATATGAAAAATTTGTTGATGCAGCTAATTTTATAATAAAGAAACCTGAAGATTTTTTTCCCCCAAGTCTGTACTGTATTTCATTGTATTGCTTCCATTTGTTTATACTTTTTGTTTTTTTTTTTCATGTTTTTCCCAGAAATTACTTTAGTATTTTTTTAACGTTTTGTAAGCAGTGCTCAGGTACAGTACACGCAGTGCTGATTCCGGGGCCAGTAATTTGCTGCTGGTGTGATTTGTGTATCGGTTTTCCCAGCCGCTGCTTTGCTGAGCAGCCAGGCGCTAAGTGTGCGCTGAACTCTGAGGTCGGACACGCGTTTGTGTTTTTAACACTTCCGTGAGGATGTGGTTGTTCTTGGCTTGGTGTAAGATCTGCTTATATGCAGTACTACTTCAGCTGGCTGAGTCTGTGCCACACAGAGTGGGTATCACCTGTTTCTCCTCTCCTGTGGGGCATCCTTATCACAGCGCCAGCTGCTTACAGCGCCAAGGCGCTCAGACGTCCTCAGAAACGGCTGCCCATCAGAAAGAGCTGAGGGGCACGTTCACTTTGAGCAGGATTTCTCACAGGGGTTGAGGCAACACCTCTGGCCAGTCAGCAGCTTAAAAAAAAAAGCTTAAATGATGTAACTTAAGGTTGGACTTCAATGGGAACTCTGTGTGTGCGTGTACATGTTCATGTCTTATACTGTGCAGTGTCTGTGTGTTGCTGTCACGCTCTTTTCTATGGGAGTCACTTGAACAGTAGGTGCTTGAGGTATTATGATCCCACCTAGAAGAAAGATGGGAATTCCCAAAGCACACTACAGTAGGCAGAACACATACGGGGTCTGGGGCACATGGAGTGCAATTGGATGATATGTACATTATTCTCAAAATGGAATTGTGGTACGTTTTAATACATTGAACACTTCACCTCCTCATGATTGAACACTTCACCTCCTCATGATTGAACACTTCACCTCCTCATGATTGAACACTTCACCTCCTCATTTTTACTTTGTATTGTTTCATATTTACACACTATTTGGCTGACATTAACAAATGTGTTTTATTTTCAGAAGTTTTGGAATCTGGTAATTTTAGAAATTCTCCTTCATCGATATCGATTTAAATTGAAGTAGTGTGGTTAATGTTGCAGGCCCCGCTGGCTGTAGTGAATTGTTACTGAAGGAAGAGTTTTTTTTGTTGTTGTTTTTGCAGATCATTGCTTAGCTTGGCAAAATCAGGTTAGTTACAGAAACTGGGTCACATGCAATCAAAGACCCTTTGAGTGGAAGCAGAATTTATTCCATCTTTTCTTATATTCCCACCCTGCTGTTTTCGACTGCACGATAAATATTTGGAGGAAAAACATGATCAGAAAATGCTAAACAGTTCTCAGTTTTTTCCCCTCAGTTGTATTTTCCAGTTTTATGAAGGATAAAAATAAAAACATATTCGAAATAAAATTTATCTTGTTACAAGGCAATGATAGGAAAGGGTTTTTTCTGTCTTTTGTTCCCAGTAATGATCAGCACATGAATGACCTTTTCTATAAACAATACACAGTAAAATTTGTGTATGCGTTTGGTTGGGTTTATCTTACCCATTGTTTCTTTTGCTTGTTTATTATTTATTTATTCATTTTCTTTTATTTCCGTGATGACTTACTGGTAATTAAATTAGAAATCTGTTCCACTGCGATGTACTTTTCCACCATGTTAATGGAATGCTTTTCTGCATGTTGGTGGATGTATCCTGGTTTCAACACCCTGTGAACTCCTTAGACTGGCTTGACCTCTGCTTTCTTATATATGCAGTATTATACACTGTGCATTATATACAGTATTATACACTGTGCATTATATATAGTATTAAAGACCATAAATGTATACATAAAGTTCATAGCAAAGCAGCATTAGAAATATAGAGCAGAACCTGGCACTTGCTCTGAAACTGAATATTATCACCATCTGATGTAAGTTACCTTTGAATTCAAGGTCAGTGTTTTCTTTTTCCATAGTTACAGCCTTTGTGGATTCTGACAGATAAATGACAGGTTGTGACAAGCCATTCAGGTTTGTCAGCTGTAGCAGTTACATTGGATATTATTACTCAGTAATTCTGTTCTCTACTGACTGTCACTTCAACCATTTACTGTTAGCACAGCTAAACTGGACATATAGGTGTGTGTGTGTGTGTGTGTGTGGGTGTGTGTGTGTGTGTGTGTGTGTATATATATACCTATATTATACAGGTATATCTGCCCTTCTATGGTAATATTGAAATTACAGCTGAAGTTGTATAGTGTTCACTAATTTGAAGCCATTTCAATGGACAGCCTGATAACAACTTTGCAAATTATCATGTTAAATTAAAATATTGCTCAATAGCTGTGATTTTTCTTAATCTACACACGGTACAGAAAGGCTTACTTTTCATACACCACACGTGGCTACCCCTTAAAGCAAAAACCCCTGTGTTAGTACAAGGTTTGGTCCATCACAATTTTTTAATTTTTTTTTTAAAGATGAAGCTGTTACATTTGTTCATATACTGTAATTTCACTGAGCATGAGATGCTTAACTGAACATTGCAAAGCTGTACTATTTTTAGTGTGTGCTACATACTGAAGGGTTTGACACTGGTCCCATTTTTTAAATAATATTCAGCTTTTTGTATTTGAGAGTACATTTTAAATTTTTTTTCTGTTTTTATGTTTTGTGTGTGTGTTTGCTTAAAATAATTGAAGGTAAGTGTATTTTATAACAGATTTTAAGCATTTAAAATCTAAGCATTTGTCACATTTTCATTGTCGTATTTAGAAAGGTGAAGTGTAGAAAAGCTGGACTTGGTATATCTTGGAAGAATGTTCCTCAAGAGCTTTTGGGAATGTTCTTCATTGAGGGACAATGGTAGGAGGAGGAATATAGTTTCTTGTGGGGGGTTAAGAGTAATATGAATGTCTGACCGTGCCTAATCATAATAATTTGGCAGAACAGCAATGGCAGATTAGCAGTTAAATAATGGGGTTCTGAGACTTCCTGTTAGTCAGTGTGCCACGTACAGGGTTCTGAGCTGTGACCAGTGGAAGTTGATGGGCCTCAGCGCTGACCTATGGCTGTCTCCCAGTGGCCCCCCAGGCGAGTGCAGGGCAGCTGCATACTGCTCCTACTGAGTAATCATAAAGTGAAACTGCTCATCCTACGACGTGCCCGGGGTCTGTTCCAACAATGGAGGGGGATGTAGGGTGCAGTCACTGTGCACAACTTCTCTTTGCAGTTTAGCGGTTTTTTTCAACTGATAACTGTTGTTGCCAGGTAGGTACCAGGTGTTAAGAGACCCCTGGAGGCAGTTATAAAGCAATTGTGTAGGAGTGAAGGTGTCGCCTTCCTGATTTAGCTTTTCTTCCGTCTTGTCTTTTACCGAAGTCCTCTCTCCGGGGTATTTGCCTTTCTTCTTTAGCTTCCTCTTGTTGTGTGAGTCAAAAGCAACACCGTGTTCCACACTGCACTAAATTACATTTTTTTTTCTTCTCTTATAGATATTTCACGAATATCCTACTACACAGGTAAGTGTGTAATTCACTGTACATTATACCATTATTTTAAAATAATTTTGAAATGAGATTTGAATTGCTGCAGGAATAGCATTTTTCCTTTATATTTTATATATGTACAAAGTGTGCCCTGTGGTGGGTTGGCACCCTGCCCTGGGTGTCCCCTGCCCTGTGCCTCCTGGGTTGGGCTCCAGGCTTCCCGTGACCCTGAATTGGATAAGCGGTATACAGGATGGATGGATAGATGGATAGAAATTCACAAAGTGTTTACTGCTGCAGTATTTGTTTTGGTATTGGTATGTCAATGTTCATAGTGAATAACCGTGGTTTAATTAAATAATTTTTCATCCTCTTGGGGACTAATGCTTAATTGCGATTTACTCATAAAATGCATTCTCCATAAAGCCTGCTGTGGCCATAGCTATTTGGAATGCCAGTTTACATTAGTCCTTAAGCCATAAAATTTTATTGCTGTGAATAAATACCAAGAATTAAGACAGCATAAATTTATGGCGCAGCCATTATTGCTGATCATGTAACGGAAAAAGCTGAATCAAAACACCACTATTTTTAACGATCATCAAAGGGTGTTTATTCACATGTAGGCTTTGATCAGTGTTCATTTAATGCTGTCCAAAAGAATGTTCCGTGTGTGAGTATATACTGTGTACATACTGTGTATTTATGTTTCACTGACACGTGCTTGTATTGGGCAGACAGGCCCGTTTTTAAGATGGGGCTACTTGGGTGAATTAGTTATAAGCTTATGGAAAGGTCAGGTACATGCATGATTCAGACACGTGAATTTTGAGGCTGCACCCTCGCATCTCAGGTCATAAATAAAATGGACATTTATGTGATTTATGGTTATGTCCCCATGTGCCAAATGGCTTATTGTAATATATTTTTTCTGCCATGACACAGAAGATTTTATGTGTTTTTTGTTTGGCATTGGAATATTTAATATTAAGGTGACAAAGTGGCTTAGAGAAAGAGAGAGCGAGAGAGTGTGTGTGTGTGTGTGTGTGTGTGTGTGTGTGTGTTTGTTTGTTTGTATCCTCTTGTGCAGGTATGGGTTTTCTCTGTGTGTTTTGGTTTGCTTCTGCTTATCAGAAGCATACATTCAATATTATTGTATATGTGTGTGAGGGCCCCTAGTTGGGTCCGTGCCCTGTGTGTGAGGGCCCCTAGTTGGGTCCGTGCCCTGTGTGTGAGGGCCCCTAGTTGGGTCCGTGCCCTGTGTGTGAGG
>JABJVR010008060.1:0-10954 GCA_025773905.1 Chitala chitala | reverse complement strand
CCTATGTGCTCTGGGATGGGCTCCAGGTTTCCCTGCGACCCTCACCAGGAGTAAGCGGTTAAGATAATGGATGGATGATCGAAATCGCGTTTTGTTTAGGTACTGTACCTACATTTCTATAAAACAGAGATTTTGTGTGACCTCTAGCGAAATTTTACAAAATAGCACATAGTGAGTGATTCGGACTCCATACAAGGACAACGAAAAACCTGTTTATTGTAAGATAAACAGTAGAGAAACAGACCCATACCAGATCACTGTTACTATTATTATTATTATTATTATTATTATTATTATTATTATTATGTGTGTTACTTAGTATAGACAGTGTTTCTAATAAATATAAAAATTCAGTGAATAATGAATGTGAAATTATTTGTAGCACGCTATACCCAAACGTTCTGTAGGTTATCTGCAAACATTGTTTCAACGTTCCACAGTTCCACAGTTCCTACTACTCTGCACATGTACACATCTAATTCTACCTTTGCATCGCCTTATTCGGTAATACAAATGTGTGAAAAACTTAATAAAAAGATAAACAGCCACACTGCATAACAGCAGCACTCCACTGACATAGAAGCACGAGGTTTTCAAAAAAAAAAAACAAAAAAACAAAAACAAAAAAACTACATACGTAACGGTTTCCGTTATACCCGATGCTTCACGATCACATTAGCCAATATTTCTCTCAGTGCATACACACCTGACGTGTCTTTGGGGAAGCCGTCGAGTCCACAGAAGCTTTAAGAAAAAATAAGAATAAATAAAATTTTAAAAATAGCACAGAACACTGATCAACCCGTTTCAGTGGAAAACACAGATGGAAAACAGTTTCAAAGTGTCGGTGTACCGTACCCAGAAACTTTGTCTTATCTGAATTCACTTTCACATCGGGTGTCTTGTACTTCAGACTACTTCAGCCTCTGTCAACATCTCCAGCTCTGCGTTCAATAACTCTTGACTGTGTACGGTATTTTGTAGAGGGGATGTTTGAATTCAGCCTTTAATTCTGCATCTTTTGATCTGTTACTAATGGGAGAACAGCGATACGCAAGATCTATCGTTAACAGGTATTCCAAAGAACCTTGGTGTATCTTTTTAACTCATCAACTGGCACGAGCCAATGCAGATACGGAGCGTCTGATCCTTCACCGTCTGAAACGCGCGGTGTCCATCATTGCGCTCGTAAGTGTTCTCGGAAAGAGTGCCGCTTTCCCTTAGCCTGCTGGTGACATGCAGTCTCTTATTTCTCCAGTGACCAAGGCTATTTTGGTAGCTTTGTTTATCTTTGCTATCCTACTCATTCTTTATGTGATTTTATGGTATATATGCCGAGACGTGGATTGTGATCACGGCATCTGATTTTGGAAACTGAACGCGGATCAGGGGATATAAAGCATCGTACCCTGACACTGGATATCACGGAGGAGTCAGGGTGACCCTGGTAAGTCAGTCGATTTCGTTGGATCTGATCTGTTTCGACAGAAGTCAGGAAGGCGTTCACGCGTAAAGACAAAAATTAACCAGAATCAAATTCAACGTAAACACGTTTTGGGGTATTTTATGGTACCTTGGGTGCACTACACGTTGCGCCTAGTTCACGGGCACTATGGAATTGACCAAATCGAATTTTTGTTCTCATATTAGGATATGTTACTTAAAAAATAAATAAATATTTAACTGTAGTCTTTTTTTTTCTAACAAATCCATAGTATATTTTAATTCCAGTCACTTGGCTGTCATAACCGACCAATTGGCTGTGACCGTAAGACCATGACTGAAGGCAACGCATCATTATTGTAGGAAGAGGAACCCAAGTTAATTGTGGTTAAACGTTGTAGCAAAACATTTCATAGCATTCTATATGCTAGGATAAATGTCATAAGTGCAACACGTCGACTGTTCCAACTGGTTTTCAAGTGGATCATAACAGTGATAACAAGTGAGATAGCTTTCACTCACAATCCCTTATAATTAATAGATGTTAGAGCCTATATAAATGTGCAGGACATCTGTTAAGTGATGGTGCTACGGGTTTTCTAGTGCATATACTTAACCCTTTGATTGGAAGCAAACAAAAAAGTTGAAGGGGGTCTTTGCTGAAACTAAACCGTCAAACAGAAGCGTTAAAGATCCAAGGATTCTTGCCTGTTTCCATGATAATTAATTTATTTACGTCTGCCGGCAGTTTCCAACATGATCTCGTTACGGATTTCGCGATTAAAATGGTCCAAGATAAAAGACCAGTGTAAATATATAAACGCGCGCTCGCGTGCACGCCGAGCAAACGCACGCTCACACACATACACACGCACACGCACATACAAACGTAATGCAGGAAAATACCCTACTTGTTGTCTGCAGACAAAATGCAACATGCTGTTCAACTGAAATTTGTCAGTACATATTTCCATTCACTTCATCTGACTTTTGCCGCTATTTCACGGAAACAGTTAATTTGTATTACGACAAGCGTTCATAAAAAACGAAATATTTCAAATTAACACACGACCCCCTTTCAACGTTTAGGTAACTACGCCAAGTTCATACGTGAAGAGAATACTAAATTCGTTGCATCGTCCTCCTCTTGCCACTCATTTTGAAAAAATTTTATATATACACCGACTTTAAAAGCAACAATAACACAGAATAAACACAGAGTATATATATAATCGTGTTGCCAGGAAATTAGAATTTATCGATTCCAAAACGTTTAACCTGAAAATAATTTTCTAGCTATGTTCGAGGATTTGAAGGACGTGTGAAGGGCGTTTTTATCACCATAAGCCGTTGAAGGGGCGATAACACACGTGAAATGTAAAGATGTTCCGAAATTCACTATTGTCACATTTGTGTGGTAAATTTATAATTTATTTTAGGGTCAACAGAAAAACATCCAACTTTTGAACCATGTGCATATACATTCATTTGTTTATCATTTTTGAAACCATGTCATTGTAATAATTCAGTGTTCTTTATTGGTACAACATTTTCACAGTATTTCACAGAAAGTGTTAATTCGTGTGTCTGTGTTCAGGATGATTTAGACGTGTTCAGCAAACAGGTACCACACATCGTGTAGCTGCTGTGTGAGTTCTTCAGTCCCGATGTTTTGGCAGATATTTGAAGCACCATCACAAATAAGTCACAGTAAAAGTTTACTGGCCACAGCTGTCACCTTAAAAGTCATGTACGTCCATCTTTAGAAATATGACTGTTATTACAAGGAATATCACCTTAACAGTTGATTAAACACCATGAGTGTGACCCATCTCAAACAAGTTAAAATGGCTAAGACTACAATGCAGACATCCCACATTTAACAAAAATACACTTATTGAAACCAGAAAATTGCTTTGGTGACTCAGAGGAGTATAGCCTGCCTTCCAGCCTCCACTAAACCATGAGGATGCTCCAGTTCAGCCTTTAGAGTGTACTCAATGACAACTGAGTCACACCAGTCTTGGGTTGTTGTTTCTTCTGTCATTTCAGCTAAATTTGGCCACTGTCAGTACATGACAATAGTAAGATATAAGGATTCCTTTGTAGTATTTTATACAAAAAAGATGTACTTTTATTCACTCTTTTTACTTTCTGTGAACAGTTGTATTGAGAACAAGAGTAATTAATTTAATTATGTTTATAAGAATGTATTGTGATAATGTTAACAAGTTTAAGTAAAATTCTGTGACAGAACACTCCTTTCTAGTAAAAAATAATTCTTCATGTCCCTATTTTGTGTTATCATGAATCCAACGATAGAGTTGTACAAGAGCTGGTGTTTTGATTCAGTTCCAGACAAGGAACCCAATTCTGTTTTCTTTTAAATAAGGTGTTTCCCAAGCATATGTGCAGAAAGGTAAATGGATCCGATTTTAGCTACACTGGATAAAAATGGTTTACTGAGGAGCAGTAATTTGCTCTCCACAACAACTAACTGTGCATGAACATTTATAAAGGTCAGTAGAGGGTGCTGCATACGTATTGCAAATGTAAAACGTATTAAAGTTGAAAGTCGTGTAATGCTTTAATACGAAGTCTTCATTTTAGCACCGTGGCATAAGACATAAGGAAGACATTGCTGAAAGTTAGCGCTGGCTTACCTTACCCAGAAAGCACCAGTGTATATCAAAGGAGTCCCAGGGTGAGTTCTCACCTGTTAGTCAGCGCAGTCAGGTAGCACTGGGTATTTTAATACCCAGATGCCCTTGTCCAGCTCATCGGTGACCAAGGGGACTAACACTGTTGTCTCAAAACTGTTTCTTTTATTCATGCAGTACAAACCCGAAGATACAGGAGCTCAAGTATTTTTTAAATGCAATTTGACTCGATGGAACGTCGTCTGGCACTTTGACGTTTTAGCAGGGCGGCTTTTAGCTGTTTATGTTATTTGGAGCTAATGGAGTTGAACAGGTTTCTGGGTGCCTGTCCTCCCCCCTATCTACCTAAATGTCAGTGTGACGACTGTGCTGAGTACATCACAAACAAGGAGAGAGTGTCCACGAAAATAAGACCTGGGGTGCTTAGTCAAGTCCATTTGAGCCATGTTGAAAGGGGGAGCCAGGATGGGGGTAGGAGTTTGCGGTGCTCTTTGAAAGCAGGCACGGGGGCACCAAGGGAGGCCCCCCTACTGTGAGCCAGCCCTGGGGTGTAAAAGGCCAGCCCTGAGTAAGCCTGCAGAGTGAAGGCAATTACAGAAAATCGGGCCATCCCATAATACTAACTATGCCTGTGGTTAAAGCAGACCCATGTGATTCTCTCACAGTCTCTCCAACCTTCCAACCTTAGCCCCCCCCCCCCCATTCCAATGCTTTGAAGGATTGGTGTTTAATTCACCACTGATAAGGGCAAGGTCATCTTTGCTCCATGAGGCTAACGTTTAACTCACAAATCTGCTACATAAATAAAACCGTATTTACCAGTAACAACACTTGAAGACATTTCATTTTTAAGTGGGGCTCTTTACTGCAGATATGTGATTCTTTTCGATCTCTTGTCCTCTAAGACAACCAAATTCCAACTTGGTTTGTCTTTCAAGACAAACCAAGCGTATAACCAAACCTCTTTCTCCAGTGTAATAACTTACCAGTTCTGTATATCATTTCAGTTATTAGATTGTAGAGGATTCAGTGAAAACACTCTTAGTAAATACAGCTACATAACAGTATCATTATCTCCAGACTAAATTGTTTTCAGCGTCTTGATTGGTGCGCTAATGTTTTGTGACACTTCTTTGAATATAGTTCTTTCTATTTGACAATACCTTGAAGAATGTAATTAAATCATTGTTAATAGTGACAATTTCTGATTCTTTTTAGTTTTCCATACATTATTTCCCAACAATGACGAAAGCAAAAATTGCAATGTTTGCTCAACACTGTCTAGCATACTTCCTGGCTCTGATGATTAATAATTAATATCGTTCATTATGTAAGTGTATGTTTTATAATTAAATAGTCAATGTTTGTAAACAAGTATCTACAACAACAAAAAAATATTTTAAAATCTGGTTTCAAAGTAGATATGCACTTTAGTCTTTTCTATGTAAAAATAAATATCATAAATTAGTTTTGACTCTGATCACAGCATCACAGAAAATGTATATAGAATTACATGTCATTTGCACATACTTGTTATGATGTGACATAAAATTCCATCACTGCCAAAGTATTTCTCTGAATATTGACTTTTTCAGTTACAGTATTTGTTATGCAGGATGTTGATATAATTTGTACAAGTTCTGGCAGGTAATGGAATTACATGGAGAAAATAATATTGAACCCTTGCCAGAATAGCTTTATAGTGGTTTTCCTTTCTTTCAGGGTAAGAACTGATGAAAACAAGAGAAAATATGTGCAGTTCTGAATGTATAATACTGTTATCAGGCAGCACGTATATTGTTTACCTATAATGTGTTGTATTACTAAGGTGTGAATCAATAGTAGGAAATCTGACAGTCAGTTTTATCAAAAAAATGATCAGCTGTGTACTGTAATTACACCATAATATTGATTTTGCTTTTAAACTGAGAAGCATCTGTGTAAAAATGGTGTGCTTTTTCTTGTGGACAAGAAAATACCCTAAAAAGTGAGAAACCATACTCATCACATTTGACGTGTTATAATGGTCAAGATACTGGTTAACGTATTTTTTTCGTTGGCTTTTGTATAAGAATAATAAATTTAATCTCTGTAGTTCCATTATAAACATTGTAAGATGAAGTAAATGTGGTTCAAATGAGGGAACAATGATTTCATAGCTTGCAAGACCAAATAACTGAAATATTGAAATTTTAAAATTTAACAATATGCATATAAAGTATTGTAGCAGTCTAAGTGAATGTAAAGACAAAAGCAATCCCACATGTACAAGCAATAATGCCTAAATTAATATGTTTAACAAAAGTTTTCAATGCTAACATTCATTTAACAACTGTCCTGTAGTCCCCCCCAACACAGGGACACTTTTCCCAAAAGAATAAAAATGCATGTTAGGCTGCATGCAGATGCATGTCATGTGGAACAGCCAAACGTAAACGGCCTGTTGCTAATCATGTGTCTGTGTTATTTTGTGCTCCTGTAGTACCAGACAGATTTTTTTACTGTCCTATTTGTTTTCACTTGAAGACACCCCCCCCCCCCCCAAGTTTAATAACCCAGACTCCCTGTGTTGTGTGCGGTCCAACATCAATAATAAAACACCTGCACAATAAAACAGTGTTCCCAGGTCACACTGTTTTGTGAGACCTTCCATTGGTGGGTACCTGCCAACTGCAGAACACACAATTCAAGCAGCTGTGCTTGTTTGCATAACAGCAAGGGGTCATGGTCACCTGACATCTACCTGTCTCCCCCCTGCAGCCCTCCCTGTGTCACCTATACCTCAAAGTCACGGCTGCCTCGCAGAGCTGCCCGTCTTGTCCAGCATGTTGTGACTTCTGTTAATTATTACCTCCGCTGCTCTGACTTGCAGGACTATGGAACCTAAAGGGACACTAATGACTTAGTGACATTATTTCTGTGAAGAGTTTGCTAGGAAGGACAAAAATAAAGCAAGGACTTTAATAAGGCCAGTGCGCCAGAAACTTGTGGTTACATAGTGAATACTGACTGAGCAGACTTTCCGTGGCCGTAACCTGCTATGGTTACAAAGACAGGGCCTGTGAGTAACACTTCACGTCTGATAATGGCGCTGTCACTGTTATCAAAGTACAGTGTGATGTGTAATTCAAAGAGTTAAAACTACAGTGACAGTGGAATTATTTGATGTTTTAAGCTTGACATGATTCCATCAATAAAGGTAATGCAACTGAGAACTGAGAGGGGAAAGATCTGGGCCTAAGGTCTGAAATCTTGTGTGTGTTTTGCATTTGCTAATGGAAATCCATCTATCTGTTGAAAAGCATAATTGAAGAATAAAATTCCTTTGTCCCCTTTTTTTGTCCACAACCGACAATCACGTCACGTGAAAATTTATTGCTGTTACTGATGAAATTGATGAAATTGTGGGTAAAATTATGATACTGTTTATTTGATTAAAAATGCAACCTTTGTGGATTTTAATAGGACGCTGTTGGATGGCAGTTTAATGACAAAGACAGTAAACAAAGGCAGTGCTAACATATGATAAACACCTGAACTGAAATGAGTATTAGCTAATTAAATTAAACGAAGCTTTGTGGTCATGACTCTCCTGTGGTTTTTCTGCGCATCATTTGTAGGCTGTCTCCAACACAAGCCACACATACAGGGTCATGTTCAGTGAGTGGAAAGCTATCCCATAATTGCTAATCTCATGGGCCCTTAGCGCTGGAGTTAACATATAATAACTAATAAATAAAACAATATGTTTCTTTCTCCATCACATGGGCTTACAGCGACCACACTCTCATTGTACCATGTTGATGTCATACTATTACCATCACATAAAACGTTTTGTTTAAAATACACATCACAAAGGGATGCCAATACTCGTTCTCCTGCTGTTTACTACTACATCCTAGCATTAGTCCCGCACCACGGCAGGGTCCGCTTGTCAGTAAAGATGCTGCCACTGATGTCACCAAACTCCTTCAATCAATGCGTCGCTCCATCTGTCATTGAAGGCATTTCATACCTACTGCCAGGTGTTTCACACACACACACACACACACACACACACACACACACACTATGGGCAATTTGAAGACACCAATGAACCTAACCTGCATGTCTTTGGACTGTGGGAGAAAACTGGAGAACCTGGAGAAAACCCACCAAGCACGGGGAGAACATGCAAACTCCACGTACCTCCTTCAAACTGTTTACTCTGTCTGTTTTGGCTTACCAGGTTAAAGTAGGATATCACTTCCATAAAGTGTAATTTAGACTTTAATGAATCCATGTGCAGTACCCAAAAAAAAACACACAACACTTGTTAAAACACAGAAAACCAGCACTGCAAAATGTTGCTGTAACACATAGCTTCTTAATGCTGGCTGTTTATTGGCAACTCAAGTCGTGTTCAGTCATGCTACTGTTAGTGTGCTTTTTAATTAGAGGAAGAGAAAGGTGAACCAAACAACTGTTAAGAATACAGAGAACTTTTAATACCTAATAGCATGTTTATAAAGATGGATTCAATTCAGGCCTGATAACAAGGTACATCCTGCAAGAACGCGTAGGAGAGAAGTCTTTTATGTGTGAAATTCTCCTCCTTTCTCTGGAGATGATGTGAATTTGTGTTCCTTTGTCCCTAGCTCACTCTTCACCTTTTCATTTATGTAATGTGTTTTTCTGCATTTTCACAATGAGAGAAATTTTATTATAAAAAAATGCAGCTTTTTCTCCCAGTGGCTGATCAGTATATAGATGAACCCTGTTTGAATTTGAACATTAATCACACAAGTGCATTAATCTCAAGGCCGAGTGACTCATGTTTTAGTTCTTCAGAAGTAGGAAGATGTTACAAAACATAATTTGCTTTCTGATAACTGTCTAAAAACTCTTGGCTGCCAGAAAATCGCAAATTCTAGAAAAGCAAGCTGACTGGGTCTGCTCTTTATCTAATTAATGATTCCTTTCTCCTACAGTCTGAACAAAGACAGAAGGTAAAGTAATAGTCTGTGTTAAACTGTTCTCACAAAACACCCGTGCTGCATTAAAGAGACTCCTATGTAACATTCACAGTAAAATTTTCAATGTTGGGAACAAGTCTACACTCTCCACCAGCTGAGAATCCTCACCCAGCGATTATTACCGTTATCAGCCAATAATAACATTCTTAAAAATGTATCTTGAAAGGCTAGGAGCAACAGTTGTATATTAAATCGAAAATAAATGGTACGTACTTCTGTCATTTTTATATGATTTGATTACTCTTGCTAAATTAAAGAAATCTAATACAGGAGGTCATCAGAACACTTAGGAAAGGAAGAAGTTACCGGTGATGCGATTATATGCGTAATTTGGACCACACCCCTCACAGACACATGCCCACACACGTACCATGTGCAACAGCCAGCTGAAGAGCATGCGCTCCCGCTGGGTTAAACGGTTCCAGAGCGTGCCACCAACCATGGCAACCCCACCTGGAGGACTGGCACTTGTGTTGAACAAGGGACCTGGAAAAAGTGTGGACCAGCGTAAACGCAGCTGTCGCTCTTGGGGCTCCCTGACACGGTGGCAAAAATGCCAGCGAGATGCCCTGGTGAATCGGCTCGTTTCCCACATGGCTTGAAAGAGCTGATGTGAGCAGCCTACGCACAGCTACATTCGGTGAGCTGGCGCTCACTAAAGGCTTTACAGGCACAACGAAAAGTAACCCTGTTTACGGGGGTGTTTTACAGCGCCCACACAACACTGCTCTCTCCTGTTTTTCATTACGGTTTGTTTTACGGACATGTCGGAATTCCCTTTAGTTGCTGAACTTTTGTTGGTACACCTCCTTACTTGGGAAAAAAACAGCCCATCGACAATATCCATCTATCACCCTTTAATCAAATTAATAAATCATAACAAAGGAACTTGGGAAGTTGATTTTCAGTGCACAGTAACAATATTCATGTAAGCTTAAGACACCCTGTTACATATATACTAATACTAAATAATATTTTGTGTGTGTGTGTGTGCGTGCGCGCGCGCGCGTGCTGTTTTGCAGTGATAGTATATAATTCCTTACCTTTTTATATCAATTTAGCACACATTTTTTGACATGGGTGTCACAGAGAGTGTTAGCAATCTGTCAAGTTTGACACGTATCTCATCTTCATGGGGTAAAGACTGGAGAAGATGTTAATTGCCTGATGGTCATTTCTTTTTCTGGTGTACTTTTCCTTACATTTTTATAGTGCAATTTGTGAGCAATTCTATCTCCGCAATTACAAGCGTGAAAATTCAATTCCAAATCTGGAGATGGATAAAACCCTTCTCCCCCCTCAGTCTCCACAGAGTGTAATTTCTAGGCCATTACCATACCATCAACTCATCACCAGCTAATATGAGCAATTATATTCTCTCAATATTGACATATTTATGCAGATACATGAAAAACAATGAAAGTAACTGTACGTAAAGAAAAGGTTTCTTCTTCCACTTTTTCTTCTGCACAAAGTATGTGGCAGTAATGCTGCTGCACAGCCCTAACCTTGAACCTAGCTTCAAGGTTAACCCTAACCCTGACCTAGCTTCAAGCCTAACCCTAACCCTGGCATTAGACCTAGCGCCAAATTTAAACCTAACCCTAGCCCCAGCACCTAGGCCAGCTAGGTCCAGCCCCTTTTCCAGCTCCAACCCTAACCCTAGCCCCTTTCCAAGCCCAAATGCTACCCTAGCTCCAGCCCCTCTCCTGGTCCTAACCCTAACCCTAGCTCCAGCCCCTCTCCTGGTCCTAACCCTAACACAAGCTCCAGCCCCTCTACTGGTCCTAACCGTAAGCCTAGGCCAGCCCCGCGCCGGATACGGAACCGACCGCG
>JABJVR010008059.1:0-10954 GCA_025773905.1 Chitala chitala | reverse complement strand
ATATATATATATATATATTATAATGACAGTAGTTATTATACTAATACAAAGGTGATTATAGGAGGGTTACAGAGGGAATTTAGGGATGAGAGCAAAGCCAAAACAAAGAAACAAGCAAAATAGGTCAAGCTAGAAACAAAACCTGACATGGACTACTCTCTCTCGTTCTCTGTCTTTAGCATTACCAAACACTGAACTCCATCCACTGAACCGCCCCCATCACCCAGTTAGGGTTTTTCTTTTTTTCTCCCTGGTCCGGAACCAGAAAGGTCAACATCATATGGGTGGAGGTGTTATTGGCCAAAACCAGATGATCGATGACATGGTGACCAATAAGGGTTAAGGGGGAAAAACCTGCAGACAGAGAGATTTAACTTACATACGTATGTATATGTCCAAGGATGTAACTCCCCCTCCTTTAAAGCAACTGATCACACAACACAATGGACTACACAATGAAACATATAGTGTAGCATATGCATCATGCACGAGATAAAGCATCTGCCATAGCATTCTCTGAACCCTTTTATGTTGAATTTTAATATTGTAACTTTGTGTTATCAATGACTATCTCATTAGGAGTTGGTTATGATTTTGCATTTGGAGCAAAAGGTGAGTGGATTACGGTCAGTATAAATGACAACAGGAAGTGTGCATATATATACCCACATATACTTCAAAATGTTGTAATGGTCATAATAATAAAAGGTTTCCTTTTCGATTCTGGATTAATTCACTTGATGTTTGTGGAATTTCTTTGAAAAATAACATACTGGATGGTCTATTCCATTTAGGTCTTCTTGTAATAGCACTGACCCAGCCCTGACTGCACTGGTATCCACTTCCAATTTAAATGGTAGGTCAAAGTTGGGAGCAGTGAGCACTGAAGCACAGCACATCAGGGATTTGACCTGCGCAAAAGTGTTCTCACACTCCAGCTCCCACTTTAAATCCTCAGCAGAGCTCAATAAGTTAGTCAAAGGACAAACCACAGTTGCAAAATTTTGACAAAAATTTCTTTAATAACCAACGATACCTAAAAAACAGCATAGCACTTGCTGAGTGGTAGATCGGGTAAAATCCTTGATGGCTAGAACTTTGGCTTCAATGGGTTTCACTTTTCTGTAGCCTACTTATTTACTTAGGTTAATCACTGTGGCATTCCTGAACTTGCATTTGGCCAGGTTTAGTCTAATGGACTTTTGCCAATCTAATAAAAACTACCGGTAGGTCTTAGAGGTGGCTGGCCCAATCCCTAGAGAGAATCACTACGTCATCCAGGTAAGCTTTACAGTTTGGTGCATTTTGTAGGACACAGTCCACAAGTACTTGAATGGTGGCAAGTGCATTATAAATTCTGAATGCCATAACAGTATACAGTGCAAAGAAATCAGGGTAACAAAGGCAAACACATCTGAAGCTGTAGATGATAACAGTAACTGGCAATAGCTTTTTAATAAATCCAATTTGCTTACATAAGTGGCTGACCCTAATTCATCTATGCAGTCCTCCATTTGTGGCAGAGGATACAAATTGGGAATGGTGATAGTGTTTAGTTTTCATTAATCAGTGCAGAGACAATAGGTATTGTCTAGATTGGAAATCAGCAGGCAGGGGGAGCTCCGCTGGCTGCTGTTACATTTAGCTAGACTGTGTTGTATTAAAAATATTCTACTTCTTGGGGCATGATTTTTTGCTTTGTCTCATTTAGCTGATATGGATGTTGTTTAATAGGGGTGTCTTTGCTTAACTTTATGTTATGCTGTAATATGGACTTGGTAGATGGCACGTTGGAAAACAAATCAGAAAGGGTCTCGATCAACGTTCCGTTACTCGAGCGGGGTGTTGTACACCCCAGTTGATCAATTTATGCTAATTTCTCATTGGTGGTGCAGCTGTGAGGTTTGACGCCTTCAGTCACTGTCAGATTCATAACACACTGCGCATGCATGTATGACTCGTCAGTCAGAGGTGGATCTTTGAGCTGAAAACAGCAAATTTCAGCGACCTGAGTATTTAGCACCCCACCTGAGTAATCCTGCAGAGTATTTGGCGAGCTTTGGTGATTGCCATTTTTACGGTAAGTTTTTGTTGCTGGGATGTGTTTATAGCATATTGAACCAGACTCACATTCAGACTCTGAACCAGAACACATCAGCGACTCTGAACATGATACAGAATGAACTGAAGATGCTAATGATGACACTGATGATGAAACGGAGCAGATGTGGCACAACTACTATGCAGGCACAGACAAATCTTTCAAATGGTGGAAGACAACCTCGGACGCAGGTTCGCATGAGGACTCATTAAAGATTAAATAAATTGCATATGAAAATATTTCTTACTATCATTTCTTCCTAAAGTGTAATACACCTCACCCGAGCACTTGAAAGTTTAAGACACCCGAGTAACAGAGGGTTAAATCCACAACTTGCTGAGCTTTCGAAGCAGGTAAAAAATCTAAGGTCTAACAGGATTTCAGAGTTGGCGAACTGACTGACGGAATGGAGTGATTGTTTAAATTGTAATCCGTCTTCATCTTCTGTTTAATTCTCGAGGTTCAAAATATGCAGCTGCAGTGGTTACCTTTTTAGGCTGTTTGCCTGTTCACTGTGTGGGTACCTCTCTGGAGTAATAAGGTTTTAACATATTGATATGACAGACTCTAGTTGTATGCTTGTGCTCAGGAGTGCTAATTACATAATCAGTTTAGTAAATTTTTCCTTTATTTCATGCGTCCCAGAGAAGTGAACTGTTAATGTGGCACTACTAACGTAATAACACCAGCAACTTGTTTCGAACCTCAAAGGAATGAGAGATGACCTCTTTATCATAATGGCTTCTCATTTTCGAACTGCTGTTAAATTGTTAACGGCTAAAGCACGAGGTCTATGTAAACTTTCCTGCAAGGTACTGATATAATTTAAAACATTCCTGGTATCACTGGAAAGGGGTTTTATTAAGGTTTCTTTAAACCTTTAGAGGCAAATCATGTCCAAAAACAAGCTCTGCAGGGCTAAATTTTACCAAGTCTTGCACTGTTTTTCTGACAGCAAACAGCATAAAAGGGATACCGTCAGTCCAGATTTTTCCAGTTTCCTAACAAAATTTTAAAAAGTCTTATGCCACCATTCCAAAGCATCTTAGGACTTAGGATGGTATGCGCTTGACGTTCTGCGTATTATACCCAATCTCAGCAGGGCTTCACTAATGGCTTTTGAAGTAAAATTAGATACCTGGTCAGTTTGAATAACTCTAGGTAGACCAATTGTTGAAAAGGTCTTTAATGATGCTTTGATCACTATGGTGGCAGTGATTTGTCATAAGGGTGTTGCCTCAGGATAATGAGTAGTCATGCACCTGAGTTAATAAATATTCATGTCCAATCCAAGTCTTGGGTAATGGACCAACACAACCCACGATGATGTGTTCAATGGGTTCTCCGACACCTGGAATAGGACACAATTGGGCAGAAGGGACAACCTGATTGGGCTTACTCACAACTTGACAAACATAGCAGGAATTTCAAAACTGAACCACACTGACCTTTAAGCCAGGCAAAAAAAAAAAAAAAAGTTTAAATGCAGTTGTATACAGTATCTTAGTGATACCAAGATGACTAGCCTGCTCATTCTCATGAGCAAGCATTAGCAAGAACTAATTGACACACATTCTGCCACTCATCTTTACTTTCAGGCCTAGGAGACCACTTCCTAAAGTAAATGTCCTGGTCTAGGAAATACACGACTTGCTGATTTACTTACCTATCAACCTAACTATACTCTTGAAGAATTTACATGGTTCGATTTTAGATGAGAAGGATGGAGGATGACAAGTCCTTCTCTTCCTCGCGTTTTTAGCCTGGTCATGAGTTAGTACACAAGTCAGAAATATTCCAGGGTGGTCCTTCCCTCACACAGCTGTGGCATACGATGTAAAACATCCACAACCAGCAACATCTAGCATGGATAGCGTGCATGTCAATCCCCTTTACCAGTATTTTCAAGTTATTAAAAGATCTATCAGAAAAAGGCAATACATGAGACAATAAAGAATTGTGCTGCCCCAGTATCTCTCAAAACCCCAACTTCCTTTTGGCCTAAATTCTCACCCATAAGGGATACTAACGCTGAGCTAACAAAAGGTTTGAAAACCTACTTATGTAACGTTTCTGGGAACAGAGGCGAGGGTTGAGTCTATTGTGCGAAGGGTGTAATATAAGGAACAGGGTACATAGACTCAAGAAACAAGGTAAATCACAGGTATCATAACAGGGCCAACAGATCTATAGCAAACAAAAGGGTTACTTTACAACAACTGGCAGGGAACTCAAACAAAAGGAAGGTATACATAGGAACAAATATAAAACACATGTGGGGATTACTAATACTATTAACAAGACAATTACTCAGGGCTTGGAACACATAACGAAGACCTAATTAGGCAGGGAAGAACAGGAGGAAGGGAGTCACCTGGTGGACACAAGGAGTATAGCGGGTAGGGTGTGACACCTTAATGACTGACTGGTTGTATACTTGTTTTATTAGGTCTACGGCTTATCATAAAAGCTTCGAATAGGAGGCAATAATGTGACCTGTATTTCGGCAATAGAAACATGCTTGGCGATGCTGGTTTGTAATGGAGTCGGGGTCCATATTTCCGGAGAAGTCAGTCAGACCAGTCATTTTTTGGGCTGGTGCAAACACGTTTTTATGTGTAACGGCGAATTCATCAGCCAAAACATCACCACCCTATCTGGCAGATAATTTTTAAATTCTTCCAACAGTAATAACAACAACTGTCTCACTCCCGCTATGGACTTCCTTCTGGATGAGCCCCCATTTTGTTATCCGATGTAACTGTGACTGGTGAGGAGAAGAGTGCTGGAGGGGAGATATCAACACCCCAAGACCAGAATTTGCAAAGAAAGAAGTATATTAGCTGAAACCGGATGATCGACTACATCGAGTCCAATACAGTTATGGGGGAAAACCTGCAGACAGAAAGGATTCACTCACATACATCCAAGGACATAACAGTATCACAGGTGGCAAGACAGTGTACTGGTCTTTTCTTTCCTTAGGTTCGTTTATGAGGTCTTGTCATGGCTGTGCATACTGAGTGGTCTGTACTATACAATTGTGGTCTGTATGGATACTGTATAATTGTGGTTTGTGTGAATACTGTATCATTGTATTCTGTGTGGATAATATATAGTTGTGGTCTATTTGGATACTTTATCATTGGAGTCTATGACTTTCTTCTGTTCTGCCTCTGCATTCTGCCTCTGATCCTGTTATCCTGATGTTTGTTTGTACCCAGCCTGTTGCTATGTGCTCTTTTGGACCAAGTCACTGAAATTTTGAATATGATTTCTGGCTGACTTTATTGTGGATGAAGTTCTGGCTTCATTGGAATAAAAAGCTCTGCACTTTGTATTTTTATCTGGCATCAGCACACGATGGTCAAAGTTCTTCCACTGATCGAATTGCAGAATTCTTGCTGCCTATATCTTTTACTTGCAGGGCACACATTCTTACCAAACTTCCTCAGCTTTGCAGTAACTGATAGGGAGTCTGTCTTCAGAAGTTGCATCGATAAGCATGTCTGCATTCCAGCCCCCGCTGTCTATTACGCCTCACCCTCGCTGTGACGTTCACAGTTGTGCACATGCTGTTCTAATCCATCATTTTGCAGGTCCAATCATCATCAGTTAAGTAGGGTGAAGAAAAGCTGACTTGTCATCGTTAGACTGTCAGAAAGCAGGCGGCTGGAAACTGATGTTAAAATTACAAGGTTTTACAGTATTTTATAATTTATTTACTTATTTTCAGTGAAAACTGTCTTCTTGAGCCACAACTTTTACTGTTTTGTTTAAAAATTACAGTAATAATAATTAACAATAATAATATTTAAAAATGCTCTCTAACACATTACGTCCTAAGTTTCTTTCAAAATTTACAACTTCATCCTTAAATCTCATCCACTCATAAAACAATGCACTATGCAAATGGTGACTGACTGCTTGACTGCTGTCACAATTTGATATCTCTCTTTTGCTTTTAGTTTATAGTTTTTTTGATAAAACTATTTTTTCTCTCAACCACGTTAAGGAATGTCATATAGTTTTAGTCGGTCAACCTTACAAGCTCATTTTCCCCCAAACGTCCAGCCTAAATCCTTTCCCGAGTTTATATATTGTCCTTTGACCTGCCCATCTCTAACATGCAGATCTTTGGATCTGGCTCATCAAGTTTATGTCGAAGTGGCACTCCAGCATTTTCTGGTCTTGAGGTTTTATTGTGTTTGTACTATCTCAGGGGCATCACTCTCACTGATATATTACCGTGAGAATCTGGGAAACATTATTCTAGTGCATGACATCTTTATTTAGGGACATCTTCCAGTTTCTAGCCAAGTCAAATAATGCTGAGAATTCTGGATGTACTGTAATGCTAAATCACCTCTGTAAATAATAATTTTTAAAAACGCTGACAAAAAGGTTATAAAACTATTCTCATGTTCTCGACTGGAGACGGTATTAGCTAGTGGTTTAATATTGCGGTCTTGCATTTGTACATGATGCTATAATGATGCATTTACATTTTTGAAATCCATGATAGTGTGCGTGCTGTATACAGTATGGTTTACTATTATCTGTTTATTCCTGGATTCTTGTATAACACTGTGGTTTGTATTAAGTCCTTTGCTTGTTATGGGCTGTCTGCATGTTCAACTTTGGCATTTACCTTGACATGGTTATTAAATATTACACGCTAACAAATTCAGCCCTAAATCCTTTCATTTCATTTCATTTCTAGTAACCAAAAAAAAAAAAAACTTTTAGAGTAGTACGCTTCTTAAGGCATGGAAGAACTTTGGTGGAAAAGTTGTGTGGCTGACAGTCATGTCTGTTGGACAGCCCATCCAGGTGTGCAGGAGCAGAGATGCTGATCGTGTCAGGCTGACCAGGGGAGGAGCAGAACTCAGAAATGCAAATGATTTACAGACAGATGGTGGGCCAAGTAATTTCTCACTTCCTTAAGCTCACGCTGCCAAGCGCTCAACTCGAGTCCCGCAGTCACCAAATGAATCAGCAGCATCGTGTCGAGGTCTCTGCACAAAGCTTTCAACTACTGCTGTATTTTATTGTAAAGCCTTAATTTGCTGGATTCCAGAATTGCAGAACGGCTGTATCGTAAATTAGGCATATTCAATTCATGTTACAATTAAGGCGTTCCTATGGGCAACGGTTAACGTGTGCATCCTGGGAGTTCTGTGATTCTACCTGTTTTCTGGGACATCTCATGTTGGTCTGCTGCTGTACCCAGTGTCTCTCTTTCTGTGTTTAACCCTTTTGGATGTGATGCATGTTTTGAGTACGTACCCAGTTTACTACATTCTTACTTTTGTCAGATGTCTACCTGCTTGCCTGCAACACGACCTGTGCTAGTCATTCACCAAGGGATCGTCTCCATTTTCCTTACAGTCTGTCTGGTGAATCTGAGTCCCACGATGTCCTTATACCTCCTCGTGAAGAACACAGTACCAACGTATGACGTTTTTAATGTTCCAAAAAAAAATTAAATTACAATTATGAAGTAAAATTTAATTTTAAATTTGTTATTAGAAGAAGTGATTAAATCATCCTAATAGAATTTTATGAACCATTTCCCATGCTCACTTTGTCTTGCTGAGCCTGTGATTACTGAATATATTTTTAATCCACTATTCTCTTAATTGTCCATAGTTGTAATTTGGTGATTTGTTCTTACATTTCTTTTGTATCTACATAAGGAGGAAGGCTGCTTTTAGCTTAATAGCATGAGTAAGGAAGGCTGCTATGTGATTTACCAAAAGGTTTGCTAGTGAATGGCTTTGGATGTAGTCGTACAGTTTCACATAAAGCACCCAAATTAAGACTTTGGTGCCCGTCATGTCCAGCGGTTGCACGTTCCCAAGAAAGCTTTGGGAGATGGTACTATTTCAGCTGGGCCAAAGCTGAAGAACCATGGCGTATTAGTAAGCTGAACTCACTTTGTGAAGACCTGGCTCTCCACATTCAACAGATTTACATATTTTCAAACTCTTGAGTTAGACCGACTAGCATATTATATGACCTGGCTGTATATACCTTTAGAAACAGGGTTGAATAATGAAGGAGGAAAAGCCAGGAAAACTTCTTGTTACCTTTTCCAAATGGAGCAAAATATAATCATTTGTTTTATTTCTTTTTTATTACTAGAGAAAAGCTATTAAGTGAGAAACACATTGCTAAGATTTACAACAGTAAAACCCTTAACTGCTTTAATGTTTGAATACAGTATTGCATAACTCATAATCATATTAAGATAGTTAAGCAGAAGAATACCGGACGTGAAAAATAAATACATCAGCTGTTTTATTATAAATAGGTAAATACATAGAGTGAAAGACAATTAACAATATTTAAACCTTTAAATAGACATGTCAATGCACTGTGTATTATAATTATTTGTTGATTGATTTAAAATTTGTCTTGAAAAGGAAATTTTGTGGTGCTAAGGTTTTATTTTGAAGATTTTATCAGTTCAATTTATTTTTATATAGTGTTTTTCACAACAGATTGCCTCAAAGTGCTTTACAGAAAGAAATTACAGTTATTACAGAATTAACAACGGGTGGATGATTGAAGCTAAAGATATCAATGGAGGAGAGGAACCACAAACTCCAGTGTGGAGGAAAAAAAAACATCTGGGGGCCCAAGGTTGACTGGCTGCCCAGCCCCTCTTGGGCATACTAACATTACAGAATACACAGTTTATAATAGAGTTTGAATGTAAATGACACTATAGAGTCCTTCTGCATTCCAGGTGTAGGAGTAGCCCTTTACAGGCTCGTGGCATTTCTTGGCCAAAGGCCTCATTTGGGAGGGTACACTGGGTATCAGAAACTCTAACATGGCATCCTGCTTAAATGGTGCCCAGTGGGGCACTGGGTACACATATGGATACAGAAGGATTGCAGAGAGGAATTAGTATATCACACAAACACTGGCAGTTCCATAACAAAATATCACAGGTACACTGGCATGTACAGCAGCGCCAGCAGCATTAATTACAGTGGGCTATGGAGAGAGTTGTGGCGAATTTTAAAAAGTAAGTGTTCAGGCAGGATTTAAAGACTGAGACCGATTTGGCATCCTGTATGTAACCAGGCAGATATTCAAAAACAAAGAACTGAAAGTGCTGTGGTAAATGATTTGTCTTAGTCAAATGCAAAAGCATTTGAGTTATAACTGCAAAGCTAAATTGTGTCCGCATTCTGAAATCGCCTTTTTAGCGCCGTCCCCTTCATGAAGACCTCCGATGTGCAATTACAGCCTGGCCACTTGATTAAAACATTAACCACCAACTCTTCTTTTTTGCATGATCAAAAAGAAAAGTGTAAGGCCCTGCAAATTGATTCCTGACAATCTTAGGATGTAAATGGAACAAGAAAGTGACTTTCATTTCAGGGCAAGTTTCAATTAAAGCAACCTCATCATCTTCCATAATGAAATGGGCTTAAGTTACCTGCCTGCAAATTCAGAAAAAAAAACATCTTTCAAACTTTTTTTAAAAAATGTGCTTCCCGACTGACTTTAAAGCAAAATTAAATTCACTTGATTAACACAGTGATGATAGGAACGTGTGTGACTATGTAAAATCATAAATTGCCCTGATCTGCATAACCTCTTACTGAGAACAGCAGGTGGCATAGTGGCAAAAGAGTAAAATCTGTAAACAGCTGTCTGTCACTCAGTATTAATCACATGTGAAAAAATTAATTCGTGAAAGCATGTAAAACACATATGTTTTGCGCTTAAAATCCTTTTGTTCCATCTACCATAAGGTGCAGAAAACAGCAACATCAATAAAGTACCATTCTTAGTATTTTTGTAACTAGTGATGTAATTAATTCATCCACTTTCCAGTTGTTCACCTTGGACAGGAAAACAGGAGGCCTGGAGTCTGTAACAGGTGGCACAGGGTGCTGACCTGCTGGATGGCACACATATATACACACATTCACATGCTAATGCAAATATGGCATTCCCAATCCACCTGCCTTTTATTTCCTTGGAGTTCCAGAGTAAAGCCGAGCATTGCAAAATGAAGTGAAACATCATGGCGAGAACATGTAAACATAACACAGATCGTCATGGAAATAAAGGTTTAGGTACAATCGTCTGAACACTAACATCAGAAACAGACTAAGCTTGCAGAGATAGGAAATGGCTAGGCATGTGCAGGAATCAACCAATGAAAAGGCAACGCAAAATAAAAACATCATCAGCTCAATGTCCATGAAAGCAGTCATTAACTGAGTACATTTTTATGGGAAACAGGAGAATGCTTACCTGCATAGTTACACTCCACACACTCCTCATTCGGGACACCTGTCCGCTCAGAACATTGTTAGAACCAGTTAGGTACACAGAAATTCTCAGTAATGCAAGAAACAACTTTAACCCTTTATGGTGTAATTTTCCTCCACATCACTGTGCATAGAATCAATATTGATCCCATTACCCTGGAGGTATGATGCAACAAGTGCTGTTGCATATCGACCCCCGTGTGGAAAAGTAAAAAAAATGACCAACTGATATAACAACAGGGCAAAAGTGGGAATGATTTAAAGATGACATTTGCCTTCCATTTATCTACTGGACCTTGATCTATTCATGCAGAATAGGATCTTGAAATTCATACCCTGCTCAGTAAGCAGACAGACAGATGCACAAACCAATCAGTGGCCTTTTCAAAACAAAAAAAACCCGCCTTCTTTCTTCATATGAGAAGAAGTGCACATGGATGCATGGGTGAACTAACGCATGTGCACCTAGGCGCATGCACACACACACACACACACACACACACACACACGCACACACACACACACACACACACACACACACACACACACACAC
>JABJVR010008058.1:0-10954 GCA_025773905.1 Chitala chitala | reverse complement strand
GCTGTACAGTTACCTCTCCAGGCCGTGGTATAGTAGGACAGGGTGCTGCTGTACAGTTACCTCTCCAGGCCGTGGTATAGTAGGACAGGGTGCTGCTGTACAGTTACCTCTCCAGGCCGTGGTACAGTAGGACAGGGTGCTGCTGTACAGTTACCTTCCCAGGCCGTGGTTCAGTAGGACAGGGTGCTGCTTATATGATTATCTGATCATATTCCGAAATATTTTGTAACAAGTGTCTCTGCACAAGCATCACTTCCATGCCATTTAAAGTCTTAAAACTGAATGAAAAATCACCAGAAGTATTAAGCATGTTCCTACATATTTTTAATTTACATTTGAGCACAATATTTGAAGATAGCAATTGCATTATGACGCATTTCTGCTTCACAGGGCAGAATTAAATTCACCTTTTACTGCAAAAGTGTAACAGATAATTTACTTAAAAGTAAATTTTGACTTGACTACATATAATAACCTGATTTTTTTTTTTAGGTCGGCGATATTATAATATTAGATGTCGTACGAGACGTCATAAAACAAGCTCGCGGACAGTGACGCAAATGTTTTCACGGTTTCGCGCACGCGATGTGTCAATCAGACGGAATTCACGAGTCCGCTTCAAAGCCAACGTATCACAGCGCAGCTTTGCCGAAAGAGGGCGCTATGTCGGCAACTGAGTGTCGCTTAATCCTACTTGCGTTCGTGGAACAGAAATTGACAGGAATGAATCGGGATCGTTTAAGTAAAACTGGATTTGCACGTTAGCTCGCGTCATATTCAGGGAACAGCGCCGTGGGCTGCAGGCCAGCTTAGCTCTGCCTGCGACACCACAGTGAGACTCGAAGCTTCCAAACCTGCGGTGCAGAACAAGCATCTTTTGTGCGACATTTATCTCGGAAACTACAATTCCCAAACATCTTCTGCGATACACAAATCCTCGAAACTACAATTCCCAGAGGACCGTGCGCCGCAGTAAATGGAATGTGGGTATCAGCACGGGGAGCCAGACGTTATGGGAGGCTGTTAGATTGTCTCTCGAATTATTTAAAATACTTTAAAAACAAGTAATCATCACACAAGTTCAATGCCACTTAGTAAACAAGACTTTTCGACCAAAAGGGTCGGCGGAACGAGGAGCGGCTCGGCACTGAGGGCGCCCGTGAAGTCCGTCTCTTTGAGGCGCCCGTCTGCAGTGTTGCCCTCCGTGCTGACGTTTGCAGTGATCGTGGCCTCGGGGGGCCTCCTGCTCATGATAGAGAAAGGGATGTTAAACGGCATGGAGCCCCCCGCACCCCGGCCAGACAGCAAGCGCTCCGAGCCCTTCCGACAGGCCGGGCATCACCACGCTGCACTGGACACTGAAGCGCAGGTACCTCTCCGGTTACCCCTTAACGGGCCATTTAAAGACGCTGCAGTTTTACTTCACTCTGACACCAAACCCAGAAGAGTGGAAAGGCGGGGTTTGCATGCACCTACTTCACATGTGCAACGGCTTCCGATTCGTGTTATTTAGCATGTAAACACTTCAACATGACAAGGCGACCTTTTACAGTAGCTGTATTATTGTTGTGCATTTACTTCCAACTGTGTGGCAGTAATGTTCAAAAACAAGGCAAGAGAAATTACACGTTTTAAACGGTGGAATGACAGCCCACCTCATCATACAAAATAAGAAATCCATAAATATTGAAATAATTGTTATAACCTTTAGTACACAAGTCCTCCTTAATTTTTATCATTTGCATTGGATAATTACTGTCTGTGTGACATCTGGGGGTGTCAGATAGACAGAATGGTGGTGGGTTTGACTATAAACCTATGCACATGTAGAGCTCAGTCAAGTGTTTTGTATTTGTTATATATAGTATTTTTAAGTTCACATTTGACATAAAAAATGGAATGAACATATATATGCAAAAGTAATGTTAACTAGTTGCTCAAATTAATTTGATTTTACACATTATTCTATATATGGTACATGAACTCATTCATAATTCAATTCTTAAGCATTTTATAAGTATATTTTGTGTATGTTAACATGTTTATAATTCATACTGAAACAACAGCACACATGAATTTATTGGAGTTCAGTTTTAATTGTACTCCCTTAAACTCAAATTTGAATTGCAATTCTGCCTTCCGTTTTTATCAACAATTCAAATTCAATTCTAATTTGTGAATTACCAGTAAATTAGAATTTCAGTCATTCTCAATTCAGTTTCGAATTTTGCACAACCCACATGGACGTCATGTTTGAATATTGCATAACTGCTGTCCCATACTGCACGAGACCTAATATTTTGTGATCACCTTTGTGTAGATTCTGCAAGAGATCCGTAACCGTACTATGCGAACCATTTGCAGTCAGAAGAACATGCCTCGCAGTGTGTGGTCGCTGAGCCCCCTCCAGCGACGCACTCTGCTGCAGCACATCCTTGTGAATGACCAGTACCGTTTCCTGTATTGCTATGTACCCAAAGTAGCGTGCTCCAACTGGAAGCGGGTCATGAAAGTGCTTAGCGGTGCACTCGAGAGCATGGACGTCAATGTCAAGATGGACCACAAGAATGACCTTGTGTTTCTGTCAGACCTGGAACCTGAGCAGATCCGCTACCGTCTCCAACATTACTTCAAGTTCTTGTTTGTGAGAGACCCCATGGAGCGCCTGCTGTCAGCCTACAGGAATAAATTTGGGGAGATCGAAGCGTATCAGCGCAAGTATGGTGTGGAGATAGTGAGACGATACCGCAAGGGTGCTGGCGAGACTGCTGGAGATGACGTGACGTTCATGGAGTTTGTGCAGTACCTGGTGGATGAGGATGTTGAGCGGATGAACGAGCACTGGATGCCAGTGTATAACCTGTGCCAGCCATGTGCTGTGTCCTATGACTTTGTGGGCTCCTACGAACAGTTACAGGACGACGCGCATTTCGTCCTGCAGCGTGTGGGAGCCCCAGCTCAGATACGCTTTCCTGAGCGGCAGGGCTGGTACAGACCTGTAAGTGCTGAGACGCTTCAGTACTACCTCTGCAGCCTGCCACAAGCTCTGCTTAAGGACCTGCTGCCCAAATACATCCTGGACTTTTCACTCTTCACCTACTCCCTGCCCAACACCACCGCCCAGGCCTGCAGGCACTAGACTCTGTAATTGTGCTCAGCACAGAGAGCCAGGCCAACAGCACTTTTATACTACCGCCTATAAACACTGACAATTATTCTGTGCCAAAAATGTATTTTAATAATTTTCTATATATCCAAAATGTAATATTTTGTATTTTTAAGTATTTGTTTTGAACCATGGAGTAATGGACAAGTCATCTATACTGACCAGCCATTTCCAACCAGTTTAAAGAATTTAAAGTCAGCAATGAAGAGGTTTGGTGATTTTTTTGCACATTACTACATTCTACATGGTAGAGAAGACATAGTAAGAAACCAGGACAAATGCTAGGCAAAACTCCAACACTGCAGCTTCTGTGAAAATTCAGGAAACGGCGTGTTTGAGAAGGCAAGTGCCTTGCTGTAGCGGAAACTACGTCTCGTATTGAAAACTTCAAGGACAGTCAGCGCTAGAAACAATAGGATATACAACTTTATTGAAATTAAGTGAATGTTCACATAGCTGTTACAAATCTAAAACATTTGAATAAGGCATGAAAAACCAAGGATAAATTAAAAATTCTAGGATTATGAAATGTATTATTTATATGCAAGTCTTTTTAAATAAACCTTTTTCAGACATTTGCATAAATGTCAGCACAACTATAAGGAATCCAACCTGAATAAGTGTTTAAAAATGTGTAACTGCATTCCTAGGCAGATGTCCAGGTTTGGTGTAACAGCAGCTGACATTTACTTCCTGATTTTTTAAAACCAAAACAGCTGATTATTAGAGATTTTGGTCTGCATAGTGATTTCATTCTTGTAAGGATCATCTAGAACTGGCTCCATTTACAAGTTCAGTATGGAAGTTCACCAATGATTTCTAAGAAACTGTTCCAGAGGCGTAGACATTTGAGATCCATTCTTCTTTTCAGCTTTCTTCTGCTTCCTTCATACTGTTACTCTTTAAAGCTCACATTTCTGTAAGAGGGAAAACTCATTTTAAAAACTTATTTGTAATATTCAACATACAATGCCTATAATCATTTATATGTTGAGGCTTGCATAAATGTCTAGTGAAGAGTTTTGGTTTTTGTGTGAAACAACAGGGATGTGTCATTAAACAAAGATTACAACTAGACACTATCTTAAGAAAATGCATGGTGTCAGTTACACTTAACACTCAGACCAACCGTGGTATTCACTTTTTCAACAGGTACGGCTCACACATGACGTTTAGTTGGTAACATGCAATAACCAGCAAGACAGACAGCAACACGACGGTACCCAACAGCCTTTCAAAATGAAAGAGTTTGCAGTGTTACTTACATTTCTGCTGATAACCTGAATGATACACATGTACCACTTTTCTAACACTCAAAGTGTTTTACAATATGGCATAAGGACTCTCCACGGCAGCCACAGTACACCAGAAAGCTCACCACACACCGGCTATATGTGTGGAAAAGAGGAGAGAGTGATGCAGCCAGTTCACACATTGGGATTAGGAAGACATGACTGGTAAAGCATGTTGGGGAAATCTAGCTAGGACACCAGGGAGCACTCCTGCTCTTTAGAAAGAGCACCCTGGGGTCTTTAATGACGACACAGTCTGCACCTTGATTTTATGTCTCACCCGATGGAGCCGCTTTTAACGATACAGAGTCCCTGTCACTGTACTGGAGCATGCTGAGCCAAACAGACTGCAGGGCAGTACCCCTGCTGGTCCCATTTACACCACTTCTAGTACCAACCCTAACTTGCCAAGGCAGCCTCCCATCCAGGTACCAGCCAGGCTCAATGCTTAGCTTTTGTGGGCTGATACACTTGAAGGCTGCACTATGATAACTTTTGGCACTTATACAGATAATTGTATATTGACATTGATTTGTTGTACGAAATACATTTGTGTTAGTTTAGCAGATTTGTCCTGAAACACTGATTTACTTTTGACTGACTTGAGTTGTATTTCCTTTGTCAGACCACACAGGTAAAGGTGCCTACGTGCGGTTATAGTGCCATCTGTAGGCCTGGACCCTGCAGGACTGCACCGCAGTTGCCATGTCTGCACTTATCACTGTACCACATGACTTTGTACACATCAACATACAATCATTTCTCTAGTATGACATTATGATGTCCATGCAAGATGTTGATGACTTGGTGGAGTAAGTGATAGCCAACCAACACTGAGGCATGAATATCTGTGGTATGGAATTATTTTTAATTTAATGAAAATAAAATCTGCCAAATGAAAATTAGGAAAAAAGAAAAAAAAGAATGACATGCAGATATTACTAACCGTTGTTCAGCAGCAGCTGGACTTCCTTGGAAATTTTGAAGACATTTAAACTGATCTGAAAGGCTTCAGTTCTAACCAGGTAGTGTAATTTTGGTTATGCTGCCAAAATGTTTTTTTTTTTTTTTTTTTTTTTTTACGTGACTCGAGCCCTCAGTAATTCCCATTGAGTCACCATGCCTCCCATATTTATAAAGTAAACCTTAAAATACAAAACTCACTGCCTTGTTCACTGGTTATTTCCTACCTACCATTTTGTAGTGGTATTTCTGCTAATTGCATGAACTTGTCTATGGCCTCTGTCCCTCGAAATTCAACTGTGGGTGGTGTGCCCTTTTTAGCAGTCACTGCAAAATTAGTTAAGCACCTCTCACTATTGCATACAAAACACTTAATTGCCTCAGTGAGATCCTTAACCTTTCTAAAAAATACTTTGCGAATGTCGTTTTTAACTGTAATACATGTGGAATTTATCATCCGACAGAACTCAACATCAGCTGATCCTCAAGACAGCAGTGCCATTTTGGATCTGTAGTATTTCTACTTTTAATGCTGTAAAAACATTAATTGTGCAGGTGGTAATGGCACATTAACAACTAGGGGGCATGTGTGTAACAAGTCTATAAAGTAAATGATGTAAATTATTTCACAAGACAGCTTGCAACTATTAAGGCTGTTAAAATGGCATAAGTACTGACTGCTAACACTGGATGGTCAGCTGTGTCCTGAAGGGAAATACACAACTGTAATGCACCAGGTACGAAGGTAAACACTTTAGTCGGTAACTTGAGGACGGACTTACTTCTCAGGAGGCTTCTCAGTGTAGCGTTCTGAAGTACGCAGAATAGAACGATCAGGTGAAAGTGCGCGGGGAGCAGATGACAAGCTGACTGGGGAAGAGCTACGGCGTGAAAAACAGGACACACCTTGCCGACGCATTTCTTGTACCGCTCGCTCACTGAAATGAAGCAGAAATGTTAATTTCCATCATGAAATTTACACATCCATGAGTCTCATGTTATATTAAAACTAGGAATACTCAAATCAGGCTGTTTTAGCAATAATTCCACTCACTATCAACTGATACCATTTTTTTTCTCTTAAATTATTACATTAAAGTGCAGGAGACATGAAAATACAAGTTTGATTATTTTTGACAAAAGAAAGTTTTCTATAAAGTATGAATGCATTAACTTCGGTAATATTTTTACATAATGTAGTGACCGACACAGTACCCGGTATGTCTTGTGAAACTGACAGACATTGAGAACTTCAAATGTGCGTGTTTTATTGTGTTGAAGTTAAATGTAATTAACGTATCTGTTAGTGTAGTCCTAGGCTGAGGACATTACATTTCCAAAAAAAGGGGGTGTGTTTATTTTGGTAAAAAAAAAAAATATATATATATATATGTTTAAATTTTCCTACACTGTGAATACAACCCAAATAAAAGCACATTTTGAACAGTTACGTTTTCCTTCGTGCAACATTGAACTTCATGTGCACTGATTTCCTTTCAGTTTGACATGAAGGACATTCTTAGTGAATTTTTTGTTATAAACAATGTTGTGCTATTTTATATGGCAAAACAGTAATGCCGGGTGTCCTGGTTTTCTGAATAAACCAGTGATATGATCTGATCTTCATCTAAGTCACAATACAGTGTATTTAAGCTGATAACAGTTATGATCTTTCATGTCTTTACTGAACACACCCATTAAACATCACTGGAGGCGAGGTGTACAGCTACTATGACTCATAAAAACACCAACTATTTAAGAAGCATCTATGTATGTGAGCCATGCTTCACAAAAAAGATCTCAGAAGACCTACAGTCAATAGTTGGTTTGTATAAGGCTGGAAATGGTTACAGAGTAATCTCCAAAAATGTAGATATTCATCAGTCTACAATTAGACAAAGTGTCTTTAAATGGACACGATTTGGTACTTTGACTGCACTCCATAGAAACAGTCGCCCACTCAAGATCACTCCAAGGGCACAATGCAAAACGGCCAATGAGGTAAAAATGCACCTACAGTACAAGCTAAAGGCTCGACTGATTCATTGGAGCTGGTTAACATGTCTGTTCATGGGTCTACCATACCCAAAACATTGAATAGGCATGGTATCCATGGACACCACAGAAGAAGCCATTGCTCTAAAAAAATAAATAAATAAAAAACATTGCAGAGCACCTGAAGTTTGCCAAAGATCACTTCACACTACTGGGATAATGTTTTGTGGACAGATATAAAACAAAGGTTGAAATGGTTGGGAAGAACATGCAGCACTACACATGGCATAAAAAAGAAACAGCATGAAAAACATCACCCTAGCAGTGGAGTGGGGTGGAGTGACACCACGATTTGGGGCCGGTTTGCTGCCTCCCTCTGAACCTCAACACCTTGGTGTTGTAGAGGGAAAAATTAATTTCCAAGTTCATCGATGTATCCTACAGGATAATGTCAGGCTGGCTGTCCACAAACTGACACTCAGACTACACTGGGTGATGTAGCAGGAAAATGATCCTGAACATCTAAGTAAATCTGCTGCACAATCACTTCAAAACAACAAAATCTGACCTTTTGGAGTGTCCCAGTCCTCAACCCAGCTAAGATGCTGAATGGCCTCAAGAGAGCCGTTCAAACCAGACAGTTTAAGAATATGGTTTGAGCTGAAGCAGTTCTGTAAGGAGGAGTGGAGTCCAGAGCTCCTTTCTGCAGAATTAGAGTTCGGTTTTCGGTTAAGTCTGCACCTACAGGAAGCTCTATCTTGAGGTTACTGCTGCCAAAGGAGATCCAGCCATTATTAGATCCATTTCATTTAGTTTTCCACCATCACATGAATGACAACAACTATTTGTGAACTACCAGTTTGAGAACATTGTGTTTTGTCTATATTTGTGACTTAGATGAAAATCAGATTATATTTTAATCAAATGGTAATTACAAATAGATATACTGGCAAGAAAAGTGAACTACGATTCACTTTTATTTCTAATGCTTCAACTGCTTGTAGGTGTGGTCTTCTATGGTCGAAGCTACGTTTACGTTTTTGTTGGATTCTACTGTCTCAGATGGTAAAACAGTTACAACAGAAGAATCAAAGACGCTTTCAAATATTAAACAGTTCTGATGTCGAACAGTCATTTGTTTCCTTTTTTTGGTGGATTTATTACATCATGGATTTACATGGATTAAAAACAACAGAGGAAATGGCAAATTTTAATTACTCACTGCTATAACTGACAAGTTTAATTAGAAAACTTATATACCATTTGAAAAGCATTTATACAAATGTAAAACATGTCACATTACCCCATTTCACCTGTGTCCAAAGTGTAAAATACCATCTGATTAGCGAAAATGTCTATTCACATGCTGAACCAAAGTAAATGCACAATAACTAGCAGGGCATTTCCACTGCCACAGGTTGTTTTTCTGTGGAAAATAGCAAAATGGTTTGCATCTTCGGTATGTTACAGTGTAAACCATGACTTTGTTTTGGGGGTGGCTGAGGTATATGATGGGGGGGGATTTATAAGGGAGAGTACATCCTAGTGTACTTTTTGAAATACATCCATCCATCCATCCATCCATTATCCTAACCGCTTATTCCTGGTGAGGGTCGCGGGTTTTTGAAATACAGATTTTGTTTAGTTTGAACCCAAACCATTAAGATTATTAAACTTAAGCTATTTGTGGAAAAATGTAATTAATGACAGTAATCATTATAAAGTCACAAATGACAGGTGTGGACCAATAAGGACACATCTGTGAAAGTTTACCGTTCAAAGCGCTCAGTAGTCAGCTGCCTTGTGAGAACGTCCATCTCTGTTTGCAGCTGGGACACCTTTCCTCTGAGCTGGGACACCTCCCTCGCTTGTCCTGCTCTGTGGACAGGAACACCTGGTTATACGCATCCCTTAGTCATACTCAAGTGACAGGCACACCTGGTTATACGCCATACCAGGGCTCACCTGTTGCTGTCCGCCAACTCCAGCCGCTCCTTCAGGCTCTTCAGCTCCAGCTCCATCTCGCTGGCTTTCAGCTGGGTCTGAAACTCCTTGTGCCGCTCGCTGGACAGTAGTGTCTCCAGGTTCTTCACATTCAGCAGCTCACCAGCCAGCTGTTTCTTCAGCAGTTCAGCCTCTGCCCTCAAGTCCTCAAGCTCTATGACAAGCTGGAAAGAGGGGGAGGGTTCAGAAACCGGTGGCAGAACTTTGGTCCCACAGAGATGTGTAGAGGGGGTTATCATGGGGTCAGGAAACAGTTTAACACTTCAAATTAGAATGTGCAAACAACAGGGCTGGGAATCAGCCCTGATTTCACAATTTGATTCAATTTTAATTCACTAGTACTCGATTCAGCCCTGTGGTGGGTTGGCGCCCCGCCCTGGGTGTCCCCTGCCCTGCGCCCTGTGTGCTCTGGGATGGGCTCCAGGCTTTCCCGCGACCCTCACCAGGAATAAGCGGTTAAGATAATGGATGGATGGATGGATAGTACTCGATTCAATTCCAATTCAATTTTGCCAAAACGTTTTTGGAACAATTCTTTGAGAATTAGCTAATTGTATGGACTGGTGTCAAACTTTAAGAAAGGTCACTGTTCAAAGTTTTTAAATTTAACAAAACTGTGATACATATAGTACACTGTATCACACTTTTGTTAAATTTAAAAACTTTTTTTTTTTTCTTCTTAAGCACCTTACATGTCTATGTCTACCTCCCCGTGGTTCTCACTTATGGAGATGCACCCAAATTTCATTGTGCTTAACTGTACAATGACAATAAAGGAATTCTATTCTATTCTATTCCATTACCATGTAAACCAATGAACCTGGAAAAAAACACTGTGGTAGATCTTTTTCTTAACATCTTCAATCAAGGCCTGAAATGTTACAATTTTATCATCTGGGGGAATTTCCCCCTTACAGGCCTGACATGGGGGATTTATCGATCTGGGGGAGAGGATTATTTTAATTTAGTGATGAAAACCTTAAAATTGAGTTTTACAAGGGTTTTTAATTTAATCATAAAAAAATAATTTTAAAACTAAATGATACTCCCCAAAATACATATTTAGTCACACTATAAAAATACTTTTCAACCAATGGTAATACTATACTTTTCAGTATTTCACTACATAAAATTAAGATAACCAGTTTGAACAATCCGTTATCAATTCATTATATACCAATAGATATGCATATGACCAGTAATATTTGTAAGAAACAAACCTGGTTCCTATTCCTAGTTATAATTTTTGTTACATTAACATTGTTTCAGAAAACAAATACCTGGGAGTCCACTTGGATGCTACATTGGACTGGACCATAAACTCAATGTCCTAAAAAGGCCAGAGCCAGCTTCACTTTCTGTGGAGGCTGAGGTCTTTCAACATCTGCAGCTCCATGGAGGTTGTATGAGTCTGTGGTGGTCAGTGCCATCTTCTATGTTGTGGTCTGCTGAGGCATCAGCATGAAGGTGGTGGACACTAACAGACTACACAAATTAATTAAAAGGGCTGGCTCTGTTCTGGAAGTGGTGCTGG
>JABJVR010008057.1:0-10955 GCA_025773905.1 Chitala chitala | reverse complement strand
CCGGAGCACCCGGAGAAAACCCACCAAGCACAGGGAGAACATGCAAACTCCATGCACACAGACCCAAAGCGGGAATTTAACCTCAGGCCTGGAGGTGCGCGGCGACAGTGCTAACCACCATGCCACCGTGCTGCCCCTATTAATATCATAAATAATAAATGGCCATCTTAACTCGAGCCGGGTTACATCCGCTGCACGCCCGTGCTTCTATTCCACCAGCTACTCTGTAAACTTTTATTTTCCGAATGTGTACAGAGGAGAAAAGGCAATGTAAGATGTTTTGTGCTGCCAAATGGAACTACTACTCTTTCCAAAAAAAAAAAAAAGAAAATCTTCATGCACAGCCCTCTTAACTTTATTTTTTTTTTTAGCATTTCTTACGTTTCAGTGATGGTGGTCAGCAGTTACACAGGTGACAGTCTTGAGCTCTGCAGCTATCACACTATATCAACAATGAAATGTCGGGATTTTAGTTATGATCAATTCATTATTCAAAACTATTTACGCTTAATAACGTTGTTACAGCGAGAGTTGAAATGACAATGTTTACAATTTCGCAGCACACTTACAGTTTGCTGTTTGAAAATACCAGTGGTGTTCCGTAGTGAAATAAAGACGACAAACACATATGCCTGTGTTTACTTCATTAAAACATGATTTTGAAAAACAAAATGCAATTCAGACATGATTTGCTTACACATAAGCAGTGTTTGTGTCTGAATTTATTAACTAATCTGACGAAATATTGATTGCCAGCAGGAAGGACATGATGTTCTTGCAGCGTCAAGAGACAATGATTAGTGCTCGCTCAAGCGGAACATGAAGAAGAGACACTTCATCATGAGGAGAAGAAATTTAAAAGGGGCCATGATTGGAAACACTAACCAAACGCGGCTCCACCACTTCCTAATTAAATACACATCGTGGAATAAAGCAACTTTTGTAATGAACAATTACGTTAACAAATGTCAGTAACTTTGATTGGGCTATGAGTTAAACTTTTATCAAATTACGAATTCTATGTCACATCCTTTATTTTACGTTACTGTTTACATTACAGTATCATTCCTGTTCAGCACACTGATGCATTTTGAAAAAAAAAAATTACTGTAAGCACTTAATGATAACAGGTTAGGAATAAGAATACAAAGAAAAAATAACGGTAAACATTTGAACTGTACGTTTTTTAACAGTTTTACATCAACACTTTTGTTTTATGGTGGAATTCAGTTGTGATTTACATTTAGCTTTAGGATGTGAAAGTGTATAGAATTTTTAAAAGTAGATCAACTCCCAAATTTTCCTTCATGTGAAGCAAAGGAGGTTTATATATTTCTGTGTTGCTTTGTGCACAGGTCACAGTTTAATAAACTTTTGCATTTGTTCAAATTGCTGTTTGGAACATTTGTTTTATATTAGCATGTTTTCCTGTAAGACAGTAATGTGAAAAAACTCAAATATTAACTACTTTAAAGAATTAAAAAAAGAAAACTTTAATGTCATTTTATTGGTCAAGCCTGATGCAGTATTGTTAGAAACTCCTTTTAGACTAATTTAAATCTTGATAGAATATTACTTCATGTTATGATTCTGCCACCATTAAAATTAAAAGTAACTCATCTGTGTATCTTTGATACCATTATTTTTTAAATTTCACAATATGTGGTTAACAATTTGTTTCATTTGGCAGTTTTGCCATTTAACTCTGTTTCTTGTCTATAAGCCATCAGTCCATTCTACATGTTTTCGAGGAAGGGTTTCCAGTCTTTGATTTTCCCAGTCAAAGATGTTAACTTTTTGCTGCTCCTAAAATAAATGAGAATTCAGGCAAAGAATGTGAAATAAGTATATAATTAAATTACTAAGCGATCACTGCCATGTACCAATGAAGCATTGCTACAAAACACATTTGAGGAAAATCATTTACTGTCACATAAAATACTGCAAAGGTTTAAACGGCCCCGCTTCTCCACCCTGCAGAGATTTGGTTATGCACCAGTAATCCTGTTCACAGCTTCACTCCGGAGGATATTTTTCTATGTTAAAACAAGGAGTGAAGCTGACGAGGTAGACAAAGCGGAGATAAAAATTTAATTTGAATAATACACAGAGCCAGTTCTCTGTGATGTATGAGACATTAAAGTCTCCCAGAGGCAAACGTGTGAGCATTGCAGATTGTGTTCTCACAGGGGAGGTAATACTTCCTCTTCTGTGTCTCTTTGGAATGGATACCGCTTAAGCACAATATAGTCACTTATTGTTAATGCTGTTTTCCCACATGTTTCTGCAATCTTAGTTTAATATTGAATCGCCTTATCTCAATTACAGATGCTAATTTTAAAACAAAGCAAATATAAATCTTTTGGCATTCCTTGATTTTCTGTGGACTTCTGTCATGTTTTGTACTGCTACAAAGATCTTAAGCCATTGACACTTCAAGTGGTACAAATCATATAGTGATCGCAGTGCAACCATGTTTAATTCTCTGAACATTTTATTTCATTGTTTTAAGGCCACTTGTAAAACAGATCATTTTTCAGAGGCAGACACTTTGAAAAATGGTACCCAGATTAGAGGCAATGATTTCTTTTGGGTGGCAATTACTGCTGAAGTTATTAACCTTAGAAAAGTAATGGCACATGTGGGGTGGCATGAGGGGAGGATGCCAGTGAAGGTGACACTAGTCACCCCTGGTCACCCTCTTTGCTCTGCCACTGCAGATAACTGATCTCAAGACACAGCGCCATGGTTTTCATTATGCAACCAGGTACTTTCACAAAAACAGCAATTAATCACAAAAACTTCCAGAAAACATTTGAGGACAAATAAGCATTCCCAAGGTGTACCGACAACCAACAGATCAATAACGCCGGCTTTGCTTATGGTGCAGTGACTCTTCAGTGAGTAGATATTTCAGCCTTTGTTTTTGGAAGAGACACTATGTGATGGGGTGCTAATGCTGCATGGCCTGAAAACTACCTCCTTTTTCACTAATGAATCCCAGGACAGGGGAGGGGTAATTATAGCAGCTTCTGTTGCAGAAGTGGCAATTTCAAAAAGGTGATGGTAAAGTCAGAAAGAAAGAAACCCAAGTACCATCAAAAACCATCAAAGGTCTATGTACCTTGTGCAGGTTATTAAGACCTCTGCAAGACTGAGCAGTGCCAGTCCTTTATACATTGTGTAGGACAGGACTGTATGCAATGCTCCATATGACTTACACAGTCTGACATCCATTTACCTACTGTTACTTCTCGAGTTCAGTCTACTTACACATTAAACAAAAGACAGTGCTAGAAACGATTATGACGATGAACAATTAAAGATTTAAATTGTATTGTATGGCAAAGGGTGAAATTAAGATGTGCTCCAAAGCTTAACATAGCTGGCTGACTGTTAATTAGTTTCAAACGGTAACCAGGCTTTAATAAAATCAAATCCCAAGTAGCAAGCTCATTTGCCATACGAACACATGGTTGCAAAAACAGAAATTACTTGTCTTTCACTCACAAAACAGCATTTGAATATGATGATGTACACATCTATGGAATTATTCTGTTGCCATAGAATTTCATGGATGTGCTAGCAGTTCTTTGCTGGAAGGAGCTTTTGCATTAATCTAACACTGATAACACAATGTAGATGGGCACATGACATGAATTATGGCCAGAACTTTAGCTGAAACATGCTGGTTTTACAGTATGCAACAGATGTTACAGTATGCACAAGATGTTGTGATGAAACCATTCATGACCTCTGACCCTTGGTCATGAGGACTGAAGTAGCCTGTCAGGCAAAGCCATTAAGTTTAAAGGGTTTTGAAAGCATGTTTTTTTTTGTAGCTATGAAATGGGCAAAAATTGTTTGTATGTTTGTCAGTCTAACAGCTTTACATGTAGGTCCTCATAATAGAGAATTTGATGTGCAACATTTTTAAATTATATAATACATTAGCAATAAATGCTTTAACGTATTAACACTTTGACAAGTAAAGACAAATGACAGCACTTAACAAAAATTAAAAATGCATTTTTGATGATAATAAGAAGCTCCATCTATCCACTCTAGTAACCACTTACTCAATTAGGTTGACAGTGATTCGGTGATTTAGTATCAGGAAAGAAAGGGGATAATGGAAGGGTGCAACCTGAACATTATTTCCAGTCACACAAAGTCAGGATAAATTACCTGAATACCTGCATCAAGTCAACATGACCACAGGGGTAAAGTGATCAGTATACACACAAAGGTGTGGGGGCAGAGCAGAACGTGCACAGCGGGAGTGTGTAGTGACATTGGAGTCAGCTTTGCGGCCAGACCATCCAGGCATAAGGATGGTATTAAGCAAAAAAAATAAAATAAAAAAACCACCTTGAGACACATTCGGCTTTAAGTAGAAAAACATATTTATACGAATGGAAATGTCAGTTTAATGGATGGGGAAACTGGCAAATGTCCATCTGGAAAAATAGATTTTTCACAACCCGCAGTGTATATGTTGAGATCTAAGGATATCTATTCTGATTAGCTGATGTGACAATTACCCACATAAAGATCAGTTCTCAGACTACATTTGAAGACTGTCAACAACATGACCTATGTAAATATCAATTTTTCAGTGATTACTTCCGCAGGGTCTCTCTATTGGTTTATTAGAATGAATTGCTTTACAAGAGCACAAGCACATCCAATAAAAAGAAATAATAATGGATAATGTAATTTTCTCATAGAACTCACTTTATCTATGTAATGCACATATTTGCTGCTCCAAACCAAAATGTATCCCCCCTTTTTTTATTAAATTGTATAAACGTGCAGGTGAAGAACAATTTATTCATACACAAGCTTTTTATTTGCTTTGTTGGTCATAGTAATGCCCATGATGGTGATGTCACATTAGTTCTGATTTACGGTGGACAGAGATTTGTTGAAAATGAACAGCGGAATGCTTTAAATTACTTCAGAAAGGAAGACGGTGGGTAGATAGCTATGGAAACATGGAGGAAGTTAAGAGGCTCTGTGTCCTGAACGCTGTTTACATCAGACTGCTGATCGAAGCAAAGCAATAAAGGAAGTAATTGTACTGAGAGGGCTTGTGGAACTCTGCAGCAGGCTGCCAGTGATATTTTGCTAATCTATTTTCATTGCCTGTGGGCGTGCGGGGGAACTGTCATCGGCAGGAATCGTGTTAGTAAGGGGCTCTGCGTTCGCCGAGGCTGTGCCCAGCAACAGGCTTGTAAACAGCCCAAGGACGATAAGACACAGGAGTGCCATGGGTGGAGGTCTGCATGACCCGGTCAAGCTGAAGGCGTGTGGCAGGGTCACGGTGCACAGGGGACAGAGGTGCTGCATTTACACTTTACAGTGGAGGATACGATCTTCCGTTTGGCTACCTTTGGGCTATGAAAATAAAGTTAATGACTATACTTGTTGGTAACCGGGGAAACACTATCGTGGTCAAAGCAAACTCACCCATCTAGCGTAAATGTCGAGAGTTTGTGCTGCTCCTGAAGATGGAACTGAGAGCACTGAGAGGACTGAGAGTGCTCTCCTTTGTGTGATTTAACTGAATTACCCTTAGCAGCCGGAGGTGCTGCAAGACAAAGAATCTCAGAGCAAGTTGCACCATCCATTAACTGCGCTGATGGAGCAGAGATAATGCTGTTTATGATGGGGAGGCAATCTCAGTAAGTCTTCACATTCCAATCACTAATAGTGTTTACTGGATTGAACTAAGGCCTCAAGACAAAGGAAATCACTGCAATTAGTCAAGCAGCAAATACAAGAACAATGTCTTTAAATTGCGCTTTCTGCAGCATAATCAGAGGATGAAGAAGTCTGAAAAGAAGAGGGGAAAAGAAGAGAAGCTTTTTAAACACTGTTGCTTAGACAGTACTGCTTTCACAGATACAATGACAAAAATAATCACAAAAGGTTATAACAGCATTACAGTATTTCCCTTACAAGGTACAATTGTTAATTAGAAGATCAGTAAAAAAAAAAAAAAAAAAAAAAAAAACTGTTAGCTTTCAAATTTTAATTGTTATTGCACAATCCAATAAGTGTTATATGCAATATAAAGGTGTAACTACTAAACTGCTAGGTACAATCATGGGTGAACTGTGTATGAAATCAAAAGACCAACTAGCGACTGAAAGGTATATTTAAAAATATAAGGTCATTGTACACAAAACCTCAAAGCCTTCACATAAAACAGCACAGCAAATTTGCCCATTTTTGCTTCTGTAAACACTTAGAAGTAAAAATAATAGTAAATATGGATAAAGACAAATTTGTTACACCCAGACCAGGGCAATTTTTGATCAGCACGTGTGTTGTTTAAAAACATGCAGGCTTTTATTGCCAAACATTACAAAATGGGTGTCCATTTTTTTCTCTTCATTAACAGTTTTTAAAGAATATTTTGACATGTTCCAAATAGCTTGACACATTTACCAAAAGCACAATAACCACTTGTATCCTGTTTGGTGCAGATAACAAACAAAGCATTTCACCTACAAAAACGTGTTTTATTAACCACTAGGGTCATTACATTTACAGGTTTCACTTCAGTCCCACGCACACAAAAAATGAGAAACAAGGTAAGCCAGCTGTGTGACTTTATGGCTGTTGTGTTTATTGCCCGTGAGTGTTTGGAGTTCGCTGTGAGATAAGTGAAATTCCAGCAGCGAAACTCACACAGCTCGCTACACTACTTAATGTGTAAAGTCAGATTTGCTGTGCACTAAAAGCAGTCATTGTTGGTTAATATGAAAAATTTCCAAGAAAAGCTGGACCTTGTTTTGTATCTCACATCACGTTTGGTGTCTGTTATCAGCACTTCCATTATCAGATGATATTCGTCTTTACTTTGTGTGGAAATTCTGTGTGACACAAATGTTTGTACTTTAGTGTTTCCTGTAATAATTTGTACTGTTATGACCATGTCTCGTACAAGGGACCTTATTGCATCTGTTTGATTTATGAATGTATGTATCTGTGGTCCTGAAGAACACATCATAGAGTAAGAACATGAAGTTCATCCGTACCTGGGAAAATCTTTTTTTTTTGTTTTTTCAGTAAGAAAGCGTATGGGGATACTTGCATTTTGCCAGCCATTCTGTATTTGTTTTACCCAGGCTGTTGCATGGAAATGCACACATACCTTACACTTTCAACCTTTTGTAACTATCTTTTGAAACATTTGTTATTTTGTATTATTCAGCACTTATTAATGTCATTTGTAACTGTCTTGTACAACAATTACCAAAAATACCCTTATTGTTATTTCACTGTTGACCATTAATAATAACAATTTACTTTTGTATTTGCCTTTGTGTAATATCAATCTTTTTATGTTTTTATGATTTAGAGCAGGTTGTAACAGTGTTTGACACAGTAAACAGTTCCCAAACATTTATGTAATGTGACAGCTACATGTTTATATTTCATGGTGAGCAAAAAAAATGAATTTAATTACTGAATAAACTCAGTTGTTTGTTCAAGGTTTTTTTCAGTTTTTTTCTGATGATTGCCTCAAAAACATTGTTTTGTTTTCTGCCTTCTGTCACTAATAATGGTGTTGATTAGCATCTTTTAAACCCAGTAACTGTTCACTTTTCTTCCATCTTTTAGATTAGAACTTGTATTAATATAGCGTTTCATTTTAGAAATTTAGATGTCATTGGACAGATGGAAGGAACTTGAAATAGTTTCACATTCTGACTTCTTTAAGTAATACTTTTATTGATACTCATACATTATAAAATCAGGACCAAAGAAGGCCTATTCTAATTATTAAGCATTGTTTGAATGAGACACTAATCCAGCATACACAATTTTGTTTTATTATTATTATTTTTTTTGGTAAATTTATTATTTATTTGTAAAAAAAAAAAAAAAAGTATAAGAATTGTTTGGCGTCATGTAGGTAAATGAAATTAAAACTGCATTGATTTATGAATTATTTTTAAAACAAAAAGAAGTCAAGCACTCACATGTATTCTGTATGATACTTCACAAGTATCATAACTTTAATAATGAAATTATAAATACTGAATTCTGATATACACGTATAGTTTAACCCCTTATCCCAATGTCTTTAATGCTTAGAATTAAATTCATAGTAATTACAAAGGAATTACAAAGAAAACCAATTGTACTGACATTAAGGAATAAAACATATATTGAAAATAATAATAAAAAACATATTTTTGGTTCATTGCCTTTAATAGAAACCCCTGTTATATGGGATCTGATGTGATAAGAAATCTGAAAAGAAAGGTTCAGAAATGCAATGTGTCATGGCCTCCAAAATGAACATGTGGACATCCTACTTAAAGAGTGCAGAGAATTTTAGATAAGATGTCTGTGAGATAAGGGATGCACGTATTGATAAATTTAGTGTCTTTGGGGCTTTTGGATTTTTCAAGATCAACGTTATTTCTGTTATTATGCAGTATTCACATTAGTCTACCTTTGTCTGTCTGTGTCATAAAGATCTCAAAACTCCAATGTATGAATTTTTACATTACTGGGTAGATAATACCTCATTGCCAATTTACTGAATGTAAACGTGCTTTAAAGATTAGATCACATGACATGCAGTTTAACAAACACAGAAGCAATCCCTTAATGAAGCCAAAGCTGTTTGATATAAACATTTATTAAGTATGTTTAATCAAATTTTATATCACTGAAATGCTTGAATTGAACTTTTGTGTAAAGCTCATGAGGTCAGTGGGCACATTGGGACGGTGCTCGTTTGTTGTGCCGATTAGCACTTGCTTATTGTACATCCAGTGCTCCGGTAGTGAATGTCTCATCTCTGAGCTTGTCTGCTCCATACAAGACAACACACACTGCAGACTGACATGGAGGAATAATAGCTTGTCACCTTGTCTTGTTATCTCACTGAGAGCCATTAAATCATAGAGCCTCTTTGAAAGCCCCATGATCTCACAGAAGAGATGAATCTGACTGCTACCTATTTTCCCCATTCCTTTATATCTGCACACGCAGTGATTCCGACACCAGAGATGAGCACTGCAGTTACAGGAATTTAATATGAAGTGTTTCCCACTGTGGGGGATGTCACCTCTCTCCTCCACACCTGCGAGTTCAAATTGGGCCCGGATCTTTGTGCAGCTGCTTTGTTCTTCATGTGTTCGCATGGGTTTCTCGAGATAACAGCAGTTTTCTCCCACGTCCTGGTGGAGTCCTGCTATGCCAGACCGATGGCTTCTCACCGCATGTTCTGTGTGACGATATGCATGTGAGCGGTGAAGCAACGTGCCCCCAGCCCGGGGTGTGCCTCATCCTCTGCCGACACTTTGCAGGAAAGGCACCAGATCAGTGTGTCCTAATTGGGCTGCTGGTAATTGAAGATGTAGCTTCCCACTGAGTGTGCTCATTTGAGTGTGAATGTAATACAGTGTTTCCACAGTCCAAGGAAGAGCGAAAAGGGAAGAACATGTTTTAAAGACACAGTGTTTCAGCCTTTTGGATAAAAAAAAAATCTACTTTTATACTGCATAAATTAAAAAGCAAATTAACGAATTAGGAACAAGAAAAATAAGTCAAAAGAATGGGAAAAGCACCCAATTTTCACTGAGAACGATCACTTTCATTTTGATTGACAAGGGCGGATTAGAAACAGAATGGAAATTATATATATATATTCTATGCTGACATGTTACCAGAACAAAAAATGTGACTATAGAGTAAATTCACAGTTGTCAACCCAAACCACATTACGTTTTATTGTACCATTTAACGTGTTTCAGTATAATTACATAACAGGATTGGAATATGGAAATAAACAGAGGGAGAAACTAAATTTTCAGAAATACAGATTAACGACATTGTTAAATATTAATCAACAAAGGAGAGAGCTGCCTGTCTGATTACCTGGCCAGGAACTTGGCTCTCCAGTGTCCTATTAGTGAACCATTTTATTCCTGATTAGCACTACTGGTCACTGAAATTTAGTAAGCCAAGTATAAATTTTATATTACGTACTGAATCATAATGGCAAAATAATTTTATCATGTTGTCAAAACATACTGCTTTTATTTTATTTTTCTTATTTAATTATAGTTTCAGTGATTATCATATCACTATAATTTAAAATTCTCAGGAAAGGGCCCAACACTACATTTCCTTGCATTTGCGGCACAGCATGGAATGCTTCAGATAGTCAAAGACAGCCAAGGGGAGCGGAATCAGGTTTTAAATGGTGTAACTGACGAGTGCAGACAGTGGCAACTCCTTGACAATGCGGTGGCAGTGTGGCAGCAGTGTGGCAGCAGTGCCATGCCTGTGTGGTGGCAGTGCAGTGGCAGCATGCCAGCAGTGTGGCAGCAGTGCTATGCCTGTGTGGTGGCAATGCAGTGGCAGCATGCCAGCAGTGTGGCAGGAGTGTTCAAGAGCAGTGCCCCGCTGCATGGCAGCAGGACCGAGAGGCGGAGCCTGCTCAGGCCTCCCTCTGCAATGACTGAGTCTTTTGATATTTCATGTGGTGTGTTATGGACTGGACGGTACTCAGATATTATCCTAAAAGGATTCACATGGCCATTTTCTTCTCCTTCCTCATTCTTCTTTGGGGAAGAGGTAAAACAGAGCGTACCCCGGTAAGCATTCCCTGTCCGCAGCTTGTTTTTGTCTGAGCTCTGTCAGTGTCTTACGTCCAAGTACAGGGGTGTGTGTGTGTGTGTGTGTAAGTGTGTGTGTGTGTGGGGGGGATTCACACTCAGCTGCCTTGCAACATAGCTCCTTAGCATCAAAATTTAGACTCAGTGAAGCTGCACTTTGCCTCTATTCTTTACCTCTATTCTGTTCCTCCTTGTATGTTCAATTCAATTCAATTCAATTCAATTGATTTTTATATAGCGCCTTTCGCAACAGCATGCCTCAAAGCGCTTTACATAGAAAGTTGAAGAAATCAATACAAATGA
>JABJVR010008055.1:0-10957 GCA_025773905.1 Chitala chitala | reverse complement strand
CCTTTGCCAGTTGTTAATGTAATGTTATGTTCCTTGAAGTTCTGTTCTTTGTTGATCCTAACCCTGTTAATTCTGATATTTGTGAACCCTGTTATTTGATTTGCCTTACTTTATTGTATTACAAACCCCTTTTGCACATTAGACTCGTCCAACTCCTGTGCCTAAGTTCTGCGAACGTAACAACCGTGTTCATCATATCTTCAAAACTAGAGCAAAGTGACACATTTCACCATAATTTTTCATATTAGCCATGTTTGAGTATTTTTGTTTTAGAAGCATTTTTGTTGTAATTACATATCAAAAGCAATGCCCCCTTCCCTCTGCCTCAAAATAATAATAATAATATTAGTAATAGAGTATAAAATGCTGAACGTTCAGTAGTTTAGTAACATGAAACACATTTAACAATAATGATTGCAGCTCATTTGAGGCTTTTCAAAATACTGCTGAGTGTCGCACTCAGGTAGCGACAATACAGGTGGAGACCCAAGTGCCAGTTATATTGAGCAAACAAACCCCAAACACAGGGCAGATGGTAGAATCCAAAATCCAATCTGTATTTGTGAAATATGAACTGGACTGTTTAATAATCAAGGGGAAAAACACACAGCAAGGGGCTCAAGAACTGTACAAGGCGTACGAGATACTCGATACAAGATTATCAACATAGATAACACAGTGACTAGACAACACAGAAGTAGGACAAACTAGAAATGAACAAGGAACAGTAACTCAAGAAAACAAGACAGGGACATAGAAACAAAGTGACAAACAAGCAAAGTTACAGACGGAGGTGAGGTTCCTCGACAGGCCCTGAGAATTACTTTTAATGTAATAAATTTCTCTGTACTTTATCTGATCCACAGAACCTCAGGAGAGATACTGGTGTTTCAGCGTCCTGACTGGTGTCTCCATCCTGAGTTTTCTATTAATTATTGGATTTTCAATCCTAATTTTACATCGATTATGTAAGTGTGTACAAAGTTTAAACAGGTATTTGAGTACAGTTTTTGTAGATGTGTATGTAAATCCATTACCTCATTGTTACTGTTCAGTGATTAAAACTCTATAATAAAGATCGGTTAGTTTTTTCTCTGAGAGTGTATCCTGTATATTGTGTACTTTTTTGAGACCATGTACATTCTCAATAAGCCCTTCGTTTGAATTCATGTATTTGTCTTTTAGTGTTGAAGCCTGAAGAGCCCAGAGCCACACCAAGACCATGTGATCCTGAAGCAATTTACAGTAACACTAACTTTGCATCGAAACACAGATGAGCGCTTTAGTGGTGTTTAGTAACCTGAGGAACATCTGATGCTTTTTTTGGATTCCTTGATCTTCTGGGTTTGTCCTGCAGTGTTTCACAGAATCAGGAAAAAGTGATTAATTTTTATATACTGATATGTTTTAATATTGAACATTTTTGATTTTAGGTCATTACCTGAAAGAAAATTATGCATAAATACAGCATTTTACATAAAAAGACATTTATAACGTTTTTACTGAACTGTACATGTTCATGTTATGGATGAATAAAAATGATACTTTTATATTAATATAAAATTAGTTAAATCTTCCGTTAGTAATTTTCTTTTATGATGTTTTTACATAGTGTTTATTTTCTGTCACTTAACATGTTTTTAGCAACGCAGTGGTTTAATGGCTCAGTTTGTATCACAGTTTGACAGACATGGATTATACCCTGTTTTGTATTCAATGTATGAAAAAATAAAAGTACAAAATGTATTGGAAATTGATTTTTCGAAGTAACATATCGGGGAACGTCCACACAGAAGATGCAAATAATTTTGCAAGATAACTTAATTGGCTTTACAAGGTTATGATTATAGGAAAACAGACGTCTCCCTGAAAACTGATACTGCTGTCCCAGACTCTGTGTGCGGCAAGAAAGAAACCAGCAAATGAGGTGGTGAAACCTTCCAAACCTTCCTTAAAGTGTTTTTATATTAAAATGTGAACTAGCAAGTATGCAGCACAATTACTGATATACAGTAAGGGTGTTTTTTCATTGAATTTGAGCAAAGCGGGACACTACAATAACTGTGGATCATGCTTCTCCCTGCTGTTTCTGTTCTTTCATACTCCACTATGATGACTTCTGGTACGACCGATCCAGATCTGAGAAAAGGGTCAATAATGACATTCATATGGTTTATTATGTTTAATTCACCTGTTCTGAAATGAGAAAAAGTATTTTGTTTATTTTAATTTCTGGGATTTTGTGTCAGTATTTCTCACTATTTTTTTTTTCAAGAGAGACGAAATGGTGGAAATAAAGAAAATAAAGGAGCAGCATGTTAAAGCAGGTGCCATCTAGCCACACAGTGAGAAATACTGGTTTATGGGATTAAAAAGAAACTGAACTTCTCTGTTATAACAATATGCAATACATGCATTATTATAAATATTATTATATTACATACATTCATCATATCTGATGTATTTGTGCCATCGTGTGTTTTGTGAGGCTATAGGGAGACAGAAGGTTTAGAAGTGTGTATGAGCTGTTCTAACAGTCAGAGGCCCTGCAACAGGATAGGCAAGGCAAGCAATTTCCTGGGGCTTAAAGCTGGGAGGGGCTTTTGTGGCCATTTGATTGAAATTACAAATCTGCAGAAATCCCCTTGAAGCATTTTTCCTAGAGCCTCAAGTCTCTAGAATTGCTCCTGCTAACAGTTTGAAGAGAAGAGTGAAGAGAAATGTTAACCACCATAGCTGGTGAGAAGCAGCATGATAGACATGGTGCAAAACAGGAAACGAGACATTTTTAAACAAAGCCTTTGGTCTGTGACTCTAACCGGAGTGCATGTGACCCAAACACGTGTGCAGTATCAGCCCTGAGCACTAAAGCACAACGCCAAATCCTGCCTGAGGTTAAATTAAAGTACAGAGGCAAACATAAATTTATCCTCTATGCAAATCAAAGGATTGAAACTTTTTCATAACCATGGTCTTAGATCCAAAGTTAATACATTTTTGCTTTAGCTGAGTATTGCGAGTTATGACACGGCACCCATTAAAAAAGCTAATGTCAGTAACTGTGATTTATTATCTTTTCTCATACCAAAGATATTAAATTTCTTGACATTGTTAACTCTAACTGTAACACCCCCAGTCTCCTCCTGTGTAGTTTTCTCTAGCTTTATGTTGTCTTCCTGTATAAACTCATGTTTTTCTAGGTGTAATTCAGTCTACTTTCTTTCTCATTTTATCAGATTGTAACTCTTCTTTTGGTTTTTCCTGCTTCCTATATATACTTTTGTTTCACCTGTATTTCTTGCTGGTTATTGTAGTTAGTAATTCCATGTGCTTCAGGGCCTTGTTTCCATGTTTAACTGGTTGTTTGTATTATTCAGATATATTATCACCAGTGTCTTCCTGTACTCCATTTAGCTCGTTTGTGTTCCTTAGACCCAGCCCTCCTGTACCCTGTTTAACCATCCTTCTGTTTGATACACACTTCTGTCTGTATTTAGACTTGCCTTTTGCTGTCTTTTAAGATTGTAATTTTACCATCATTACACAAACAAAGTTAATTTTACTGATTCTTTATACTCCTGGCCTTTTTGTGATCTGGGTGACTAACAGATTCAGCAAACACAACTTTAGAATGAACGCTAATTATGTTTGGAAAACATACCTAATGTAGCTCTGGTATTTATAATAATGAAATGAGGAAACAGATTAAATTGATTTAGGTCTGGGCTCTGACTGGGCCATTCCATAACACTGATCTACTTCAGATCTGTGACTGAAGGTAGGATAATAATTAAAAAAACAGAATTTCATACTGAACTAAACTTAACTATAGCAGTAAAAATTATTTCACATTTAGGATAAGAATTATAATTATATTCCAAAATTAGCAAAATAGTTTTTGTGCTTCATGAATATTAATACTTATCACAGCAAGTTGGAGAAATTCCAAAGAAGTTTGTTTATTTTAGCATCCTTTCTACTGATCTTAGTCAGAAGATGGAAGTTTATGAGCTGTGGTTTTGCCCTCTGATGCGTGAGTTTTATTTCTGAAGCCATTTGGTTATTTTAGACACAGACCCCCACAGCTATGTGAGTACAGCCCACTGAAATGTATTCTCTGAGCCACTTTATGTGTAGCTTTGTAAGCAGGGCCGCGTTAACCCTCGCCGAGGCCCCACCCCCACATATTGTTAACTGCGCCTAGGAAGCTATAGCAAATGCACCCCCTCACCAGCGAGCAAGACAGACATGCAGATAACTAGGTAGGCTAAACAATTAAATCATGACACTGGCACAGTTAGAAATATCATTGAACGATAGAACTTTATAGGCTATTTATCAAAACAAGGCTTCGGCCTATTTAATAGGCCTTTCAGGCAACAATGGCACAAAAAATCTCGCTACGACCGAGGCCCCCTAGTGACTGAGGCCTGGGACTGCCGCCCATGATGCTCATTAGGATAACGCGTCCCTGGCTGAGCCCAGCCACCCTGCAAAAGAAGGTAATTTCTGCTGCTTCTATTACATTATTCTGCTGCTTTTGGTCACTACACAAAGCATGTGACCACAGGTGAGGATTGGTACGTAGATTGACCGGTTCATTGAAAGCTTCGTCTTTTGGCTCAGCTCTCTCTTCACCTTGACAGATCAGTATGACATCCACATGACTGCTGATGCTGCATCGATCTGTGTGTCAGTCTCTCTCCACTCTACCTTCCTGAATGAACACAATTCCAAGATACTAAAACTGCTCTGCTTGAGGCAATAATTTATTCCCAACCTGGAGGGAACAACCCACCATTTTCCAGCTGAAAACTATAGCCTTCACACTCAGATACAAACTGCCCCAGAGCACGTTGGAGGTCACTGTTCAATGAAGCCAACAGGATCTCATCAACTAAAAATAACAAAGATGCAATCCTGAGATCGCCAAACCAGACACCCTTCACCCTTTGGCTGTACCTAGAAATTCTGCCCATGACGATTAATAACAGAATATGTGACAAAGTGCAGCCCTGGCAGAGTCCAATGTGCACCAGGAACAAGTCTGACCTGACGTTGCTGATATGGACCAGACTTTTGCTCTGGTTATCCAGAGCTCTAATGGCCCACAATAAAGGGCCTGGCACCACATACTCCCAACACACCCTTAACAGGGTCCCAAGAAGTCATATGCCTTTTCCAAGTATACAAAACAGAAGTAGACTGGTTGAGCAAACTCCCAAGAGACCTCCATGATCCTTTTAAGGGTACAGAGCTGGCCCATTGTTCCACAGCCAAAACAGCTTAATTAAAAAAAAACTTAACTTAAAAAAGTAAAAAAAAAAAAACTCTAGTGAGACATATCTTTCTGAAGTGTGGTTTTTATTATTTATAAAAGGTAGCAGATTAAGCATTAAAATTATGTATTTTACACACCCTATTTAAGATTAAGTGCCATGTACAGAGAGGTAATAGATTCTATCCCTTTCCCTGACAATGTAGCAGTTGCAGGATGAAGTGAGACCTTATGACCCAGGTGCAGAAAGGCCGAGAGCCTGGACTCTGGAAGCTCAAATGCTTGTGTTCTCAACTCCCTTAGCCACCTAGAGGCAGGCCTGCTTCAGGTGGGATAGCAGCTTCGCAGACGTGTGAAAGACCTTCTGTGCTCAGGTTCTGCACGCACAGCTGGACACCCACCCTCTGTCTATTCCAGCAGAGATGAGATTTGGAACCAAAAAAAAAATGAGGCCAGGCCATGCAAGCAATCAGCAGCTCAGTGTGGGAGCCCTGCAGTCCACAGGCTGGCGACCAGCCTGCTAAATACACCTCTGGTATTCATTGTGTACTTCCTGTACTCCAGATGGGACGTCCCTGCTGTCCATGCGTCAGGATTGTGGAATTCAGGTTTGCGCTGCAAAACATGTCTGTGTACTTGTAGTTCTCAGAGTGTAGCAGAGAGTATCAAAACACAATGTCAGGGTTCTCTGGAAGTACTGCCTAATAGTAGCACAGGTCTGTCTACTCTCCCACTGAGATTAGTTGATGGAAAAAAAACTGAAAATAATGTTTAATGGGTTAAATGACAGGCAATTCCCATTTGACCAAAACTAATTTCACACTTGTAATTCACAAGATATTCAGCAATTTTCCCTCGAATCTCAGGATACCTCCAAGAGTCCATTTACAAATCATGTACTGTATATACTACACCTCGTCAGAAGTATTTGGAATAAATCATGGGTAATTTGAGAGGCCTGCAGTCAGCATCTTGTGAGGATTGTGTGTTGTGGTTCTTCTCTCCACTGACTCTCCACCGGCTCCACCAAGCAAATTCTTTCTAAAGGAAGATTTAGAATCAACCCACACATCAGTCAAGGTTTACATAAGTTGTCTTTCAGGGACACATTGTACCTCAGTGGGAAGCATTGCCCATTCACATGTGCAGATTGTGGGTTTCAATCTGACTATATATATATATATATATGTGTGTGTGTGTGTGTATGTGTGTGTGTGTGTGTAAGTAGAGGTTGTGGATCCTTCCTGGGTCTGGCCAAGTTTCTTCCAGGTGTTCTCTATTCCTTCTTCAGCTCAAACACAAGTGAACTGGGGACTCTCAATAGACCCTACTATATGTGCATCCATCTATTTTACATACCAGTTATCCTGGATAGGGTCGCAGGGAGCCTGGAGCAAATCCCAGCCTGAGGACACCCTGAATAAGACGTCATTGTATCACAGGCACAAACACACAAAGAGACACACACACACACACACACAATCATGGGGTTAAAACCAGAGTACCCAAATGACAGCCACAGAATATACAAAGACAAGGAGCAAGATTTGAACCCCAGTTTGTAAAAGCTTAACATTCTTTATAATGATAGGTTTTACCCTGTGCTCCCGTAATTACTCTCCATGTTCCCTCTGACCCAGAACTGGATGTGTATGAGAAGATGAATGATTAATATACCTTCTAAATAATTTTATTTTATAGCCACATTTTATTTTTATTCCATATACAATATGACACGTAAGAAAAAGTACTAACCCTTTATTACTGCCTGTATTCTTGCATCAGTCTGAAATAAAATATGAATTGATATAGAAATCATGTGTGTGTGTGTGCTTCACTGTATACCTAGACACTATGAATTTGATAAAACATTGATTCGGCGTTCACCATATTTGTTTTAGAGAATGCAAAATTATATTCAGCAACAGTTAGTGTTTCCCTTATCAGTGTTTATTTTTTTAACAAACATTTATTCCAAGTTTAGTATGAGAGATATAAAGAATCTGAGGCCCTTCCTCTTCACAAAACCATTTCAGTTTGATGTGCTCACTTCAGGTCATGACAGAATTTCATTTACATTAAGATAAGGATTTTGACTTCAAAGTCCTTTCACATCATATTTATATATGAATTTACTTGTGCGCATTTGGTTCAGTGGTATGCAGGGGTATTGTTAGGATTCAGATCACTTAGATATCCAGACATTGTCCTCTAGAATTTTCTGGTAGCATGCAGAGCTCTGCCAGTCATCAGACTTCTGAACTTGCCATGCAGACCTAAAAGGAAGCATCTTTCATAACTGCCCCAGTTCCCTTGGATGTAATGCAGTATTTCACCTCTGCAGGACATAGTATGTCACATCAGCACCAGAAGGTTCTGCTAACCTTTGATCTTTTCATAGAGCACCCTTCTAAAAGCCCTCTGGTTCGTATAGGTGGTCCTTAGAAATTTTTTTAAATTGGTATCTACTTTTACTTATACATACGACTCTCATTCAGTTCTTTTCTGTTAGGGGACGTGAGACGCTGTGGTCATTACTCACAGGTTCTTCTGGAATATCACACACCTTGCTGTTGGAGTGCCTTTTGTTGGACAAAAGTCACCCCTGGGAGGAGTAGCTAAAATTTTCTGTTTTCAATTCGTAAACTATTTTTTTTGGTTGAGGCTTTATGGAGGCCCAAATTTTTACAGACTGCTTAGGAAGCATTTTCTGCCTGTTTCTGTTCTTTTCCAATTTTCTTGTAATTCATCTAGTGGTGTGAGACTACAGTGCCACCTGCCGTGCCACCATACTGCCCCACACAGTATGTAACATTGCTCTAATGTTGCATATAAAATTATATGTATTACAAATTATATGAGAGTGTGCAGGACATCGCACCAGTTAGGATATTATAAGTGATGATTTAAATTTGATGTAGCGCTGAGATAATTTAATAACCTTTTATAAAAACTATGCTTTCGCTGCACTGCCAGGAAGCTTATTCCAAACCAATAACACTGTTCTAATGAGGTCATTATCTCTGTTCTGCTCAAACTTAGTCAATGTTTTCATTTTCATTTGTTACGTGGTAGTTTTTAATGAAAATCAATGATAAGCTCTAAGGAACAGGTACATTTTAATTATAATACCCACACTGCTGCATTCGCTTGGTATTAAGGACACTATCAGCTATTCCATGATTAATGATGCTTTAAGACTGAATATCATTATTTTTATTTTGATTAACTTGCTATAGTGATGCAGTAGTTTTTGAGGACCTACTAGTCACAGGCTCAATGGTTTATAAGTATGCACAGTAAATAAATTAAATAAAAAACCTTGAAAGTGAATAATTCATAAACAGTTGTCCACTGCTACATTATTTGCATAGCAAATGATGTGAGCTGATTTTGGTACCTTGGGAGTATGAAAAACAGATGAGAAACAGGTCTACCATCCATCAATCCACTCATCTATTACCCCACCACTTATTCTGATCAGGATCGTGGGAGAAACAGGTTAACCTTGCATTAAACCCACAACTACAACAACAAGCATTGAAAACAGCTGTTGAAATTTTAAACACAGCGAGGTTTCATCATTATGCTAACAATGTTTACGCTATGTGCAGCGTGCAAACTGTAAGACTTTTATTCTGTAAGATATAATTATATCCAAAATGAGGTATAGGATGATTGGTGCATGTGATGAAGAGAAAATAAACACTTCCTACACCACTACTGACAGCAATGTCAGTGTAAACTGCTGCAATTATAAATAAGGATATTAAAGAACTGGGTTTTCTGAACAAAGCGTTATTGAATTCTGTATGTTTATAACGATGCACATATTTTACATGAGGAATATATGACATACTTAGGCCACAAAGAGACAAGCGGCTGAAGGTTTCTGGCATGTCTATATGGAGTGAAAAGAATGTAAAATTATAGGTTTTCCATTGCATCTTGCTGGAGAGGGGTGTTTTCCTCAGCTGGTGAAGGACTCTTCTGCCAACTTGTTCTGGCTCCAGCAAAGCTACTGGGGTATTATATTTATTCCCATCCACAAAGTCAATAGTTCATCAGACTATATTTTTGACAAGACCACTTCTGGGCTTTCATTCCTCCAGACTGGTCCTGGAAATAATAAAGCAGTTTTTTCCCCGTGTTATCAATTTCCACACCAACTGTTCAACTGCACAAAAAGAAAAAAAGACAAGACAAGCAATAGATTAAATAAATAAATAAATTATCTTGTATCTTGTAATTTAAAGCAGGTACATAATTTTATAAGTGTCAAAACTGTATTGTAACTTTTAAGTTCTAATGTCAATAAGTGCTGACTGGTTTTATATGGTACACCAAGAACAGGAAGGCCCCTTATATGTGCATGCATTTTCACATGCCACAATGACAGTTATAGGTAAGTGAGCAAGAAATGTTAACAGAAATATATAACTAAGCAAATAAAAACAAATATCATCATTAAAGAATCAGGGTACATTCAGCTTCTCTCAATAATTATATACATACTAATTATGTCTTGGAAATATTTTAATTGATGATCTTTTAATGTTTTTATATTTTTAAAATGTCTCTTCTATGTAAATTGAGGCAGTTAGAAAGCGTGAACATGAATTTCATTTGTAGGTGGTTCAGGCGACTGTTCCAGGCGATAGCCTTTAATAAATTCCCAAAAGAACATCTGTTTTGTGTGCAAAATTCAACAGAAGGAAAAAAAACAAGGAAAAATACCATATGTACAAGAACTGTGGAAACGCAGTTATGAAGGATTTACTGTATGTGGCATCCGTTATAAAACAGATGTAAAGCCCTGCAGATATCAACAGTTTTATTTCTTTTTGTTTATGACATAAGACATAAGACTTTCTCTCAATTGCTGCCATTTCAGAGTTGTAAGCCTTTTGACCTTATGTAATGCTAGCAGGATTGCTGTGTGACATGGATTCATCTTCTTCCTCACCTTCCTCCTCATTTTTCTTCTTTCCCACCTGTTTCTGGTTCTGTAAACTGCTCTTCTCAGCAGACCCATCCCTTATGCAGCCACACTCTGAAACAAGCAAATGCTCTTCATCCTGGTGTGAACTACATGTGAAAAGTGTAATGGACCAATGGAAGTTTCTGCGAGTATCAAAACATCAAACCTCCCAGGTACTTGTATACAAGTTTAAACAAAGGGTTAGCTTCTCACAGCGTACGTAAGTAACCGCTCACATTCCACATCTTTCTTTAAAGGCTTCCATGATTAGTCTCTTAGTTTATTTTTATGGAAGTCCTGCCTTAACACACTGGCTGGAGAGGAAAAAAGGGAGTGGGTGGGGGGGGGGGACCACAGGGATCACATGACCCTCCTTTCTTAAACACTGGTCACACAAAGACAGCTATTTAATCACTTGGAAATGGCAGACAAAAAAAAAAAACTAATAATAAATAAATAAATAAATAAAAATCATCACCTTGGACAGTGAAGTAAGGGGAGCGATTTCACATTTCAGTCAACGTACCAAAAACTGTGACAAAATAATTAATTTGATATCATGTGAACCTGGAGTCATTGCAGCACTATATTAGATTAGATTAGATTAGATCGAACTTTATCGATCCCACAGTGGGGAAATTCTCTTGTTACAGCAGCTCACAGGGAAGTGGGATTAAGGTGCAAGAAAACAAGGTGCA